>SJYT01037113.1:0-39693 GCA_006410635.1 Cephalophus harveyi | reverse complement strand
CAGATTTCATTGGAATTGATGATAATTCTGACCTGTAGTCAGAATTTTTATCTTTGCATTAAGAAAAATGTGTTGATATGAACATTAATCATGAAAGCAAAGGAAATGAACAGCTTACTTGAATGAAGTCTCTTAGTCCAGTAAGCTATTTTCAAAAGCATTTGGAAAATCATACTTAGGGTATCTGAATAGTAGCAATGGATATGTTAATGACAACTGGTTATTTATTTACTAAAGAACTCAGAGACATTTTCTAAGAACCACAGCCCTACTTCACTCCCCTGCCAGTCCACAATGTGACTGTATGCTATAAGTCCAGTGTGCCCTCCACTTAGAGGAAATTTTTTACAGTTAATCAATTTTAGGTTTTTCTTTTCTCTCTAATCCATAAATGTAAAAATAGATGATAATTCTATTGTAAGAGAATATTTTGACACAGATATTCAGTCTCGTGAGTTACTGAAACTTAGTTTCCTTTCTCTCGTGATAATTTCAAATGACTTGATATGATTCAAAATAGGTTAGATAAATGGAAGCTTTAAGTTAAGGTTTTATTTTACTGTTCTTAGGACAATAGAAGGTAAATCAAATTATATAATATTATAAGCTAAAATAATAAAATTTAAATACAAGAATAATACTATCTCTATAATATGAACTGGATCTTTAATTCCCAATATGTAACCAAGGGCCTGGCTTATTGTGAGTGCTCACAGAATATTTTCGATAAGAGTGAACAAAATACAAAAATTTTTTCATACATTTTTGGTGGCTAGAAACATTGACAGTTTGGAGAGAGATAGTATTATAAGTCTTTTTGTGGCTCAAACTATATATAATTAAAAATTCACATTTAAATTAACTTGGTATATATAATTAAGGACTTTCTGACTAGTGTGTATTTTCTAAGCCAACTGTCCATGATCAGCAAGTACTAAAACAATTATTTGCTTATTTACATGAAACATTGACAGTTTGGAGAGAGATAGTATTATAAGTCTTTTTGTGGCTCAAACTATATATAATTAAAAATTCACATTTAAATTAACTTGGTATATATAATTAAGGACTTTCTGACTAGTGTGTATTTTCTAAGCCAACTGTCCATGATCAGCAAGTACTAAAACAATTATTTGCTTATTTACATATGGATGCAGGAATACCTAATAGTCAAGTAAATCATGGTTAACCAACCAGATTCTTTTAAAAAATAGTTTTGCTTGTTCTGGGCTGGGCTGGGTCTCCGTTACTGTGTGGGCTTTTCTCTAGTCGTGGCAAGCAGGGACTACTCTCTAGCTGCGGTGCGCTGCCTTCTCGTTGCGGTGGCTTCTTTTATTGCCAAGCACAGGCTCGAGGGCATATGGGCTTCAATAGGCGTGGCACGTGGTCTCAGCAGTTGTGGCTCCTAGTCCCTAAAGCACAGCTTCAGTAATTGTGGTGCACAGGCTTAGCTGCTTTGTGGCATGTGGGATCTACCCGGACCAGGGACTGAACCTACATCTCCTGCACTGGGGGGTAGATTCTTTACCACTGAGCCACCAGGGAAGCCCCCAACCAGATTTTGTATCTAAAAAGTCCTGTGATATGATTCAACAGCAAAAAGACAAATAACTAAATTAAAAAATGGACAAAGGACATGAATAGACATTTCTTTAAATCAGATGTACAACTGATACAGGAAAAGAGGCTCCAAAGTCGCTAGTCATTAGGGAAATGCAAATTAAAAGCACAATAAGATATCATTTTGTATCTGTTAGAATGTCTATTATCAAAAAGATAAGACATAGCAAATGCTGGCATGGATATGGAGAAAAGGGAACCCTTGTGCGCTGTTGGTGGGATTGTAAATTAGCACAGACACTAGGGAAAATAATATGAAGGTTCTTCAAAAAATTAAAAACAAAACTATTGTGTGATCCAGCAGTTCCACTTAGGTGAGTATATCCAAAGGAATGAAAAGCACTAACTCATAAAAGACATCTGCGACTCTGTGTTCTTAGCAGCGTTATTTACAATAGCCAAGATATGGAAACAACTTCAGTGTCCATCAACAGACAAATGGATAAAGAAGTTATGGTGTGTGTGTATGTATGTATATATACATACGTACACATGGATTATACAATGGAATATTACTCAGCCATAAAAAATGAGGAAACACTCAAGCCTTAACAGGCTTCTCTGGCTCTAAAATTCCAGAGTGCTCACAGGAAAACACGCTGTTGCTGAACTAAGAAGCTTGGTGCTCTGTTTACATACTCACTCAACAGGCCTGAAGCACCAACTGGCTTATTCCTCCAATTCTAAACCCTTGGGAGTAAGCTGCTGGGCAAGAGGGTTCAGTGACTTGCCTGAGCCCGGACCAAACTGTATTTTTCTACTAGTGCTTGAAATAGAATTCAAAGTCTTTAAGATTTTACATTATTTAGGCTTCAGTAGATTTTCAGATACCTGACCTTTAAAGTATCTGTCCTTTGCTTTTCCATGATTGGCCTTATTTATGAGGATAACTGAAACTTTAAATCTCCTACTTTCACTGTCAGTAAAAGAAGCAAAAATGAGGGCAATAAAAAGTCTTAGCTTCTATTACTGAATCAATGACCAATCCTTTCCTATCTAAGCAAGCCCATATGACAGTAAGCAGTGGTCTGTAGCAAGCACCATTATCACTTAAAGGCCAGCCAGCAATTTTGTTACAAAATCTTCTGAGGCAGTTTGAAATGTGGTTGTTTTAATTAAACCTTACCAACCCAGACTACAGAGGGAAAGTACTGGGAATTTTCCACTAAACTGTCACTCTAAGTGTTTTACTATGGATTTGATATCAGAAATCATAACAATATTTAAAACCAGACGATTGGCATAACAATGATCTTGACTAACAGCTTGTGAGCTTGGGAAGTTAAATTCAAATTGATGTGCTTATTTGTCTCTTGAACTGTCAGATGAACATATGTACCTTTTACTTTCAAAAATTGCTGCATCTTGGGGAAGTTGGCTGCAATCGGTAGTTAATTCTGTGTATTTTAACAAGAGACTAGGTTGATTTTGTTTTCCTTTTCTTCTCTTTTTGATCTTAGATAAGGATAATGAAAATGATGGTATTGGTAAATTTACCAGTGCAAACTGGGGCCATAAAAAGATGAATGTCTAGAAGAATATTTCCTTGCCTTAATTAATCTGTTCAGGAAGATTAGGATATGTAAAGCAGCTAATAATGTCAATGGCTACCATTATTATTTACTCTGTGCTGGGTACTAGGCTAAAACCATTCCTGCATTTACAACTTGGAGCCACTCTTATAGAGGAAGATAATAGCACCACTTCATAGGTGATGAAATTTGCTCAGATCCCACAGTTAGCAAGGGGTAGATGTATGATTTCAATTTTGGTTTGCTTAACCCTGGATAACATGTTTTAAACTATATCATAATGCTTCCTGTCCCAAACCACCCACTCTCTACCAAAAATCAAATTCTTTTTCCAAGAGTCTAGGTTATGGTGAGGCTCTTTTAAATGTTGTCTTTTATCTAAAGAAAAACTATTTGTTCTTGAGCTACATACAAAAAAAAAAGATAAATAATAAACATTCTATTCACCTACTTTTAGCTTAAGAACAATCATAACAATGTAATTTTATAAAACTGAACATTATTATTTTTATTTTACTTCTATATTATAGCTGGATGGGAGAGAGAAGTAAGGTGAAGCAAAGAGAAGATGAAAAAAAGAAACGAAACGGAAGGATAGGAAGTTGAGGGGAAAGGAAGACTGAAGGGAGTGTGGAAAGGAAGCATGGAAACAATTCCTATAACAGTGAGGAAGGCTCATGTACCCTCTTTGACCATCACTACTGAGAATTTTTTTCCATGCCTGTCTTTAATCAAGGTCTTTCTTTAACACGATCAATTTCTTCCCTCCATTGGCTTCATCTACTTTGCCTTAAAAAATACACAGTTCCCTTTGAACATGAAGACACCTTCCCTTGGTCTTGAGCCCTTTCTAACCCTGGTTGAATTAGTAATTGACTTGAGATACAAGCTCTGGGTATCCGTGTACCGGGCATTAACTGTTAGGTTCTAGGAGTACAGAATAGATTCTTTCCTCTTCATAAGCAAAATTTCCAAGTCATTGGAATTTAATCATGGGCAGGTACGTGTGTCTAAGACCATACTTTATAATGATGAATCCATTAAGAATAAAAATCTGCTGAAACAGCTTATAGTGTTAGGTAGATAGATCAACCACCATAGAGATTGTTTTCCCTTTTTAAAACTTCTTATTTCTTCTTTTTGTTGACTTTGATTGCTATCTTCGTTTTCTTTCTGTCTGCTCATTGTGACAGTATGATACATGCTGCTGCTGCTGCTAAGTTTCCCGCCAGGCTCCTCATCAGTTCAGTTCAGTTCAGTCGCTCATTCGTGTCCGATTCTTTGCAACCCCATGAATCGCAGCACGCCAGGCCTCCCTGTCCATCATCAACTCCCGGAGTTCACTCAGACTCACGTCCATCGAGTCCGTGATGCCATCCAGCCATCTCATCCTTGATCGTCCCCTTCTTCTCCTGCCCCCAATCCCTCCCAGCATCAGAGTCTTTTCCAATGAGTCAGCTCTTCGCATGAGGTGGCCAAAGTACTGGAGTTTCAGCTTTAGCATCATTCCTTCCAAAGAAATCCCAGGGTTGATCTGCTTTAGGATGGACTGGTTGGATCTCCTTGCAGTCCAAGGGACTCTCAAGAGTCTTCTCCAACACCACAGTTCAAAAGCATCAATTCTTCGGCGCTCAGCCTTCTTCACAGTCCAACTCTCACATCCATACATGACCACAGGAAAAATCATAGCCTTGACTACTAAGCTGTGCCTTGAATGTCACCAATTACTTCCTTATTAAAAAATCAAATATTTCTTTTATACTTTTACTTCCTTCTATCGTACATATTATGTGTATTTATTATATGATTCTCCACCTCTTCTCCACACCCTAAAATTATTTCTTTCTAGAACTATTAGCTCAAATCATCCTTGTTTAGGAAAGCTTTATCTCAAACTGGAGGAGCTTGGTTAGAAAAGCTTTATCTTGGGCAAAGTGTTAATAAGTGCAACTTGCTAAATTTGGGAAAAGCTATTCAAATTGAGGTTCTGAGTATTATAAGTCATATATTCAAGTCCTAGATTACATTCTTTTACATCTGGAATATACCCTCTAATGATGATGGTTTATCTCCTGAAAGGAGATGGAGTCTTGTGTGCAATTTTTCAGGAGGATTATTTTATATTTGATACATATATATCAGAAGTAAGGTGGCTCAGAGGTTAAAGCGTCTGCCTCCAATGCGGGAGACCCGGGTTCGATCCCTGGGTCGGGAAGATTCCCTGGAGAAGGAAATGGCAATCCACTCCAGTATTCTTGCCTGGAGAATCCCAGGGACGGAGAAGCCTAGTAGGTTACAGTCCACAGGGTCGCAAAGAGTCGGACACGACTGAGCGACTGACACGACACGACACGAAGCATGGATTTTAGAAATCTCATTTAAAAATTATTTTATTGAAGTGTAGTTGACACAGTATTTACTTCTAGTGTATAGTGAGGTGATTCAGTTATACATATGCATACATTCTTTTTCATATTCTTTTCCATTATGGGTTTTCACAGGATATTGAATATAGTTCCTTGTGTTATATAGTAGGACTTTGTTATTTATCCATTCTATATATAATAATTTGCATCTACTAATCCCAAACTCCCACTCCATCCCTTATCCACCCCCTTATTTCCCATTGGAACAAGTCTGTTCTCTATGTCTGTGAATCTGTTTCTGTTTTATAAATAAATTCATTTATGTCATATTTTAGATTCCACATATATATGATATCATATGTTATTTGTCTTTCTCTTTCTGACTTACTTCACTTAGTATGATAATCTCCAGGTCCATCACATTGCTGCAGATGACATTATTTCATTCTTTTTATGGCTGAGTAGTATTTTACTATATTTATGTGAGTGTGTGTATGTGTCTAATATATATATATATGCGCTTAGTTGCTCAGTTGTGTCCAACCTCTTTGCGACCCTATGGACTGCCAGGCTCCTCTGTCCATAGGGATTCTCCAGACAAGAATACTACAGTGGGTTGCCATGCCCTCCTCTAGAGGGTCTTCCCAACCCATGGATCGGAACCAGGTCTCCTGCATTGCAGGCGGATTCTTTACCATCTAAGCCACCAGGGAAGCCCATACGTATACCACATATTTTTTACCCATTCATCTATCAGTGGACATTTAGATTGTTGTGATTATTATATGTCTTGATTATTGTAAATTAGAAATCTCATTTTTTGACATTCAAAGATTTAGACTTTTTGG
Organism: Cephalophus harveyi; assembly: GCA_006410635.1. Taxonomy (NCBI): domain Eukaryota; kingdom Metazoa; phylum Chordata; class Mammalia; order Artiodactyla; family Bovidae; genus Cephalophus; species Cephalophus harveyi. Next base: position 33,327 of record SJYT01037113.1, on the reverse strand, counting down.
CTTTTTGGGTATAGGGGTTGGGGGTCTGAGGGGAAAGTCCAACTTTTCTAAAAGTAATCTAAGTTCTAACTTTGTCCCATCCACCTTCTCTTATCTTAGAAAGAAGACTACCAAACTCCCTCGATTTACCATAAGAGCTTCAACAACAGCATCCTCAGTATGAAGGCACAGACTGCTCAAATATTAGGTTACAGTTTGCATATCTCTTAACTCCATTTTGTGTACAATCATTGTGGAGTTACTTATTTTGGGAATTGAGTATCCCATGAAGTTGGTTATCAGATTTATTATATCAGTAGATATAGTTCCTCTTTGCACTTCTCTCTTTAGAATTAAAATTTTTTTTTAATAATTCTGTAGATTTTGCTTACTGATATAGCAAGGAGATTTGGGTTGTGTCCATATACAGAAGAAATAAGTGGTTGAAAAGAGGGAAAACAGTTAATATGGTCGTAATCTATCTATAGGGGCTTTCTTGGTGGTTCAGATGGTAAAGAATCTGCCTGCAGTGCAGAAGGTCCAGGTTCGATCCTGGGTTGGGAAGATCCCCCGAGAAGGAAATGGCAACTCACTCCAATACTTCTTGCAAGAATTCCATGGACAGAGGAGCCTGGCAGCTACAATCCATGGGGCAGCAAAGAGTCGGGCACGACTGAACAACTAGCACTTTCAATCTGTCTATGTGGCAACAGTGGAACAAGTTTATACGGCAACAAGTCTAACAATCTCAGACTTTCCATTCCACGTATAACAAACAACTGGTTTGTAAGACTTCTATTCTTAATTGATTCAATTATCATTGTAAAATATGGCTTAGATATCTACCAGCTCATGATTAAATTCTGATTCACCATGCTGCCTCTTCTGACAATTTGCCCTTAGAAATTTTCCAGTAGAAATGAAATCTTGAATAATGAGTATTAGCTAATTTGAGAAACTTGGAACCCAAATGAAGGATACAGAGCCAATTTATGTATTCAATAATGAAGTTCCAATTTATTCAGCTTTAAAAGACTATACAACATTTGGGCTATGTAATTCTTAAGAATATGGTTTAGACTTGGACTCAGTAGTAAACATCCACATTTACATTCATTATGTATAATTACGACTCCAGTAGAGCAGGTCAAGTCTGAGTTTTATTAGTTGTGAATAAAGAATGAAAAAAGAGATAATATATGTAAACACAGTTAGTGAACTGTAATTTCTATGTAACTGTTAACAATAACAGTTACTGTTTTAACAGTCAGGCTAACTCTGCATTGTCATTGTAAGAAGCATGCAGTCCATGGTAGCTTATTGGTCAGGATGCAGACAGAAATAAATGGCTTACTTAAACCAAGTAATGAAGGAGAGCTTAGTAAAAGGACTGCTTACAAAGATGTATGGAAAGAGGGCAAGGTCAAAGTAAACTAGCAGGAAATGGTGAAGCACTATAGAACTAAAAATAGTAGAGAGATGTCACCTCTCTAGGCCTGCAGAAGCAAGAAAAGGAGAAGTTACTGGAACCCAGGGAGAGAAAGCATCTGTAGGATCTGTCTGAGAGGTGTTGTCTTTGGTAGAGGGACAGAGTCTCACCATGGTCAAGGGGACATGTAGCTAGTCTCGCTCTTCTCTCTCTCACTTTGATCTACTAGTGTTTCCCATTGCTTGGACCCAATTGGAGGCCAGAAAGCAACACAGCCCATAGATAGATTTCATACACATCAGCCTCTGGAACACAGAGCAGGGAAGAGAAGCATCAAGAGTGAAACTGCTCTGGAAGAGCAAGTGAAATACATCTAGCTCACAGGCTAGACTGAGCTATGGCCTACCTTAATTTATTTGGATCATTTAACTTTTATTGGCCCAGATAGCATTGTTCCTTCCTTGAAGGCTGCAATTACTCCCTTCTTGACAAATGCTTCTTTTACTCTCACATTTTCTCTTCTTTCTGTTGGTATATACTGGATGATATCCGCTACCTTTTTTCCCACCCCAAGTCATTTGTTTCTAGAACTATAGCTCAAATTTCCATTCCAATCTAGAAAAGCTATATTTTGAACTATTTGAGTTTGGCTTCCTAAATTTGCTACAATCCACTCAAAGGGAATTGAGGTTTTATATGATGCTTCCCTCCCAAAAGAATGTGTAAAACTTGGAAGAGATTTTTGCCTTGGGTGAACAGTTGGACTATGATCTCCAGAGTCTATGAATACTGTGAGTTACAAGAATGACAATATTGGTAGCATGTCGAAGTATACAGTACTTGTCTTTATAGATCACTTTCTGCTGTACCAACCTTTCTTGAAAATCATCAGGCAAATGGGAAATAGAAAAAAGTCACATTTTCCTGAATTTATATAGGAACTGCTAAATCAGGAAATGTTAAGCTGTTAGAAGATTTTGACTCTTAAAAACACACCTTATAAAAGTATCTAATCTTATTAGCTTTGTCTTCATGTGAATACAGTCCACAGATTATGGCTTTTGTTGAGTTTATCAATATACTTTGCCAAGATGAGATTACCTTTGAGGAGGAGTTAATTGGCCCCCACTTTCTCTTTGATCTCATCTGTCATTATTCCTTTTAATACCTGCAGTGCACACGCACACACCAGACACAATCCCTCAGACAAACATACTCCACCCCACCATATTAAGCCTCCTTCTTAGCTCTTAAGTTTTGCACACACCATTCTTACTACCAGGGATACTCTTTCTATTCCGTGTATTTTTCCTCTTCTGCCATTCACCATAATATATTATACTGCTTACTAATGACATTATGCTGTGAACACCCTGAGAGTAGAAGCTATTCGTTACTTGAAAGTGAAAGAGTTAATCACTAAGTTGTGTCCAACTCTTTGCAACCCTGTGGCCTGTAGCCTGCCAAGCTCCTCTGTCCATGGAAATCTCCAGGCAAGAATACTGAGTGGGTTGCCATTCCCTTCTCCAGTGGCTCTTCCCATCCCAGGGATCAGACTTAGGTCTCCTGAATTGTAGGCAGATTCTTTACTGCCTGTGTCACCAATTTCTTACTTATTCATCATTAAATCTCCAGGAACTTTTCCAGTGCTTGGCATAAAATAGTTTCTCAATATCTGTTGAATTAATAAGTGGGTGAAAGAAATAGCAATGGGAAAAGTTTTATTCACTGATGTTTATTCTCAAGTTAGTTTTGCTTAGGATGATCTCCTTTGTAACTGTGAAAGAAAATTGCCAAGTGCCTGAATAATTCACAAATACAGTGTAGGTCCTGCATAAGCCACAGAACAACGGCCAGCATGTTGCACTGTGAGGGCTCCAGATCTGTGAATCAACTGTGAAGAAACTGGCTCTACCAGAGCTGTCTAGATTAGATGCCCACCAGAATCCCTTCAGGTTACTTATTACATTTACCGAAGCCAGGTCTCCGACCTCCCAGACCTTCTGAGTCAGCATCCTGGGGGGGCGGGGGGTGGTTCTGGGAGTCTATGTTTTATCATCTGTCCCTACCAGCTCCCACATGGTGGTTCTGGTGCACATTTAAGCAGGACAAGGTTTGCTTGATCCCTGAAAGGTCTTGAAGCTCCCCAAGGACTTGTGATCTTGCCATGGGCATGAGCCATCAACAACCCTAAGTTTGTAAATAATATTTGTAAATATTTAGTTTTATGTTTTAATTTTTTATGAGTTGTAGACTTTCCCCTGGGGAAATGTTTAATTTCTTTTGCTGTTTTGTATTGCAGGGTCTTATTCACTTCATTAATATTTAATCGAAGAATCATACTGAGCTATTTCCAGACTCTGAGTGGAGGGAACATGGTACTGCCTTCCCAGTGGAATTCTGATTAATACACCATCTCTGTGGTCCCTGCGGATCACCAACTTCCTTATCCCCCAACTATACATATTTATTCTGTGGAGAGGGAGGCAGAAAGTTGGAGAAAGGTAAGCACTGCTGAGCAATGTTGAGGTATGCTGGGTAGTGGAATGTTAAAACATGCTTTTGCAGGTCTGTTAGTGTGAGTCTACTTGTGTGTCTCCATGGAATCATCCAATATAGTTCTGCCTCTTTGTTTTCACAATCACTTACTTTTATTGGAAAATTGGTTGTTGTAAAGTTAAGCATTTAACTTCAGTAGAGATCTCTGCTAAAACTTCCTAATATGCAATCAAGTCTTAAAAACAATTGCTCGAATCATTTTGGTTAGATGGTTCTGGTGATTCTTCTATTTAGGCTTGTTGTTAAAGCCAAGTGAGTCATTTTCTTATTATAGCCCTTTGTAGCTCAACACATGAGCTTCAGAATAGTCAACAGACCTTTCCTGATGGTCACCCAGTGGCCTTGCTGTTTCTCCATGTGAATGTGATATTGAATATTGTACAAAGCACCTGAAAAAGATATAAAAGAAGCCTGACATGTAAGTTTACAGAATAATAGTGGATTAGCTATCTATTTCTATCAAACAATTTACCATGATGTGAGTGGCTTACCACTTATTTATTAGGTAAACCAAAAGTCTGGCAGGAACTTGGCTGAGTTCTCTGCTTAGGGTCTCACAAGGTGGAAATCAAGGCATTGGTTTGGAAGAGAGGAACAGTTCTTGTCTGGAGGCTCAGGGAGGAATACACTCAATCAGGTTGTTGACAGAATTCACTTCCTCCCAGCTGTGAGACTGAGGTTGCCATTACTCTGCTGGCTGTTGGCTGGGGGGTTCTTAGCTCTTGCAGGCTGCTCTCTGGTCCTTGCACCATGCCCTCTCCATTTTCAAGGCTAGCAATTGTGCATCACAAAGTTTTTCTTGCCTCACTGCTACCAGCCAGAAAAAACTCTGCCTTTAAAATGGCTGATATGATTAGGTCACATCTACTCATATAGCCTCTATATGCTAAGGTCAATTGATTTGAGGATTTGGAGAAGGCAATGGCACCTCACTCCAGTACTCTTGCCTGGAAAATCCCATGGGTGGAGGAGCCTGGTAGGCTGCAGTCCATGGGGTCGTGAAGAGTCGGACACGACTGAGCCACTTTGCTTTCACTTTTCACTTTCATGCCTTGGAGAAGGAAATGGCAACCCACTCCAGTGTTCTTGCCTGGAGAATCCCAGGGACGGGGGAGCCTGGTAGGCTTCCGTCTATGGGGTCGCACAGAGTCAGACACGACTGAAGTGACTTAGCAGATTTGAGGATTTACAACTTAAAAATTCTATTACAGCAGTACTGAGATTGTTGTTCAACTGAATAGCTAGAGGATAGGAAATCTGGGAATCCATCTTGAAATTCTGGATAAAGCAGACAAGAACAGTATTTAAATGATAAGACAATCATTGTCATTTATAAATATATATATTATACCTGCAATTTTATTAGCTGATAATATGGCTGGTACCTTTGGGGAAAACATCAGTTGTGACAGTATACAATATCATCTGTACATTATATGTAAGCCAGAAATTAGGGTTCAGGGTATAAAATCTTTTACCAAATTTAAAGATATATTTCCTCTTGAATTTTGAATGAAATAGCTCATCTCTAGAGACTGGATTTTCAGGTCATCTGAAGGCTCACTTTAATGCCAAAATCGCCTAGAAATTTCCTGATAGTTACCTGCCAGTTCTGAGGACTCATTCTTTCCTAAGTCTGTTGCCCAGTATCAAGAATTCATTTATAGACAGCTATACAGATAGCTAATACAAAACCCCTGTTCTGATTGGCTTATGTTTAAAACCACAGATACTTAGTGAAAAGTCCTTTTCATGAACAACTCCACAGGCCAGCTAGCACAGTGTATCATTAAGTTCTTGTTAAATGTGTGTGTGTGCATATATATATATATATGCATATATATATGTATATATATATCTCTTCAATAGAGTAGAAGAGCAAGTAAAAGAGGCGTGTTAGGGTAATGTATTTAAAATCAGTGAGAGAAAATAGTTTTTACATTGAGTAGGCTCCTAAAAACTAGGTCAAATGTTACCATGTATAGTGGAACTATGAATTTGCATACTGACCTTTGGACTAAGATAAAAAACTATAGCAAGATGTGCAGAGAAGAGGGGGAGACTCAGGAGAAGGATGGGACCAGGAAAGTGCCCAGGGGAAGATGGCTAAAGAGAGCTTAGGCTGGGATTAGCAAAGCATTCCACATTGGCCAGAGGAGGGATGTGTTTCATAGTAGTAGTCAAAGTTACTCAGTCATGTCCGACTCTTGCGACCCCATGGACTGCAGCCTGCAAGGTTCCTCTGTCCATAGGACTCTCCAGGCAAGAATACTGGGGTGGGTTGCCATTTCCTTCTCCAAAGGTGATCAGCTTAAGTCAGGTTTAAATCCCTTATGAGTTTACCGATGGCATTTTGTTTATGCTGATCACCACAATTCTTTCTCTGAACTACCATACTACAATGCCCTGTAATTTTTTTTTTTTTTTTTTTTTTAAAGGAGGCAGGTGTTTAAAAATGGACTCATTTGTTGGTTTCAATTCCACATAATGTTACTAGTGGGCTAATGATGGAATTCAGCCTGCCACCCCCCACCCCCATCCTAGGCCACTCTTCAAAGCAAGCTGCTTTATAGAACTTTCCCAACTGTGCGAGAATTCTGGAGTTAACTAGCAACAAGCCTGAAAATTTGGTTACGTATATAAGTATAGAGCTGGTTCATCAAATCCCTGTTCTGGCCCTCAACCCAGTGCATTTCAACTAAGGTGTCATCTATCTCCGTCTTAAGGTTTATCAGACACTTGAATAAGTAACCCCCAGAGCTTGAGTTTGCAGCAAGCAATGAGTCAAACTAGAAAGAACGCAGAAACGAGAAAACAGACAATGGAGGTCAGTGGTTCTTCAATTTTAATTAGACTTGTTGTCCTCCTTCTTACAAAACCCCACACGTATAGTTTGTGTCTAATTCTGAGCTCCATAGCAATTGGGACTCTCTACAAATGTTTAGATCAACAGCCACCCAACACAGACTCCAGATTGGATACAGACCCAACAAGCCCTGAGACCACCTACAGAACTATAATAGGGCAGCAATCAGCAGCAGGCACCAAGATCTTTGATTCTGAAGTTATCCTCTTCTCTTACCAGGAATCTCCTTATACACTCTGGTCACTTACAAGTCAGTCTTACAGTTTAATCCTTGCAAGGTTCAGAAGGAGTGAAGTTACAGAGGGTGGACTTGGGCATGTTAGGCAGAAAAAAGGATGAGTCCTAACATTTAGGTAATAGTCTCAAGCAGATCTGATGGATATCTCAACTGGAACTACCTCTCATTTTTTCCTTTACAAAGTCATATCTTCCTTAAGTGTTTCTGGCTCTTTTATGGTCAAATTCTTAAAGCTGCCCATCTGAGAAAATTGTGGAAAGTCTTTTTAAGCTGGACGTTCACACAAGCTTATTTAGTTTATATTCTTGAGTATTTAAATAATTAAGAAGGAGCCTCAAGAAATCGTCAAATGAAATAGGTACCTAATAATTGATGAAATACAAATGACTTTGAACTAGAGAGAGCAACAGCAGACAGCCTCCAAGGCAAGGTATTCAAGAGAAAGTATTAAAAACATCATGTAGGTTTGTCTAGGAACAATTGTCAAGAAATCACTAGAATTTTAAGTGGCACTTTCTCCTCTCCCTTTTATCAAATCTGTAGCTAGAAAATGTATGCCAGTAGAGAAAGTCATTGATTATGAGTATCTACACTGTGTCCAGAGAGGCCTAGGAATTATCCACATAGACTCTTCCATCAGAGCGGATGATCCTGGCCTGTCTGCCTGTTACACTCACACTTGGGGTTCAGTACGTCGGTTATTCTCAACTGGTATCATCATCGATGACTAAAATTCAGCTTCAGGAAGAAGTGGTTTGGGGAGTTTCAGTTTACTAAACATGTCAGTGCAGTCATTACAGGTTGGTCTGTGTTCTGAGCTGTTTCTTTTTAGGAAGGAGACATTGCTACTGATGATGACCATACTGAATGCCTGAGACTCCTTCTTAGGTAGCAGATTCAAGTACAAGGGCAGGTCAAGGAAGAGACTTCAGAAATGAGGCTGTGTTGGGGAAATCTATTACAAACAAATGTGTTTGGAAAGATTCAGCTACTCTCCTAGTGAAGAGTCATTTGCATTGAATGTGAGCTAATTGATGATGTGGCAACTATAATTCATAAATCATTTAATACTTGATTGTTACCCTTTTTGTGTAGGTGAGCAGGTGCATGTCTATAATCCTTAGCCACAAATGTATTCAGGATGCAAAGTGTTCTTAGCTGCAATATTTCACTGATGTTTATAACTCTTTGAAGTAGGTAGTGAAGTTATTAAGGCCATCATCTTTAAAAATTGTATATCTGGGCTTCAGAGGGATAAAGTAACTCATCCAAAGTTACATATGTTGTAAATAGCAGATGTAGGACTTGCACCGTGTCTCCTTACTCTTGCATACTTGCAAAGGCACTTTTCCTCCACCATCCTCAGGAAAGGTGTTCTATGACTCGTTTTTCCAGGAGTGATAGCAAGACCGTGCATTTTAGTGATGCCCTTGAAAGCCCTAGTAGCAACACCCATGTCACGAGTGGTACAGCCTATGCACCTCAGGTGGGGCTTTTCTGGCTTTTAATTTTTATTGTAGTATAGTTGATTTACAATGGTGTGTTAGTTTCAGGTATACAGTAAAGTGAATTAGTTATACATATACATATATGCACTCTTTTTATTTTTATGATTCTTTTCCCATATAGGCCATTACTGAGTATTGAGTAGAGTTCTCTGTGCTGTGCAGTAGGTCCTTTTAGTTATCTAATTTATATACGGTGATGTGAATATGTCAATCCTAATCTCCCAATTGGGGCTTTACTTAAAAGTGATGTTAACCGGCATATCGTTACAGTCAAAATCATGTTCTATTCAACTATAGTAGATGAATGTAAGTCAACTCCAATGAAATGTCCAGAACAGTGCGTGACACTTCATAGACACATAAAAATATTTGCTGAATTCATTGTTCTTAGTATGATGTATAAAGTTGAAACCGTTATAGAGTGGATTTCATCTGAAAAGTCTATTGATTAATTCGACAAATATCAAGGCTTGCTCTGTGCTTGGGCTCTGGGCTCTAGGAATTTCATGGTGAAACAAAGATTCCCATTTTCATGGAGTTTATGGTCTAGTACAGAGGAACACATATTTAGTAAGTAGGAACATGTCATGCATGTCAGTGATCCAAAGAAAATATATACAAATCAGGTGATAAAATGGCTGGGTCAGGGGATGGGTGAGCATTTCAGAAAATTCTCTTCTGAGGTGGTAACGTATGTGCTGGGCCTTGAATGATGCAATGGTGCCTACTGTGCAAAGATCTGGGTGATGGACTTTCCAGGAAGGATTCTTAAAAGTTAAGAAGCTGAGTGTGTTTCAGGGACCAAAAATCCCAGAGGATCAGTGACGTTAAAGTGTCTTAACTAAGCAGACAAAGAGAACACAGGGAGGATAAAGAGCTAGTCAGGGCTTTATAGATCATGATGAAAGTGAAGTCTCAGTCGTGTCCGACTCTTTGTGACCTCATGGACTGTAGCCTATGAAGCTCCTCTGTCCATGGGATTCTCCAGGCAAGAATACTGGAGTGGGTTGCCATTTCCTTCTCCAGGGGATCTTCCTGACCCAGGGACTGAACCCGGGTTTCCCACATTGGAGGCAGACGCTTTAACCTCTGAGCCACCAGGGAAGCCCATAGATCATGATAGGAGTTTGAAATCAAATTATACTCAGAAGTTACAGGGGAGTTTGAAGTAAGGTAGTCATAAATCTGGTTTGTATTTGAGATGATTCAAACTCTTATGAGTGGACTGTGGGGAGCAAGGGAAGTGGATTCAAGTGAGGGATGCTGGTGGCTAGGCAGAGAGAGTGTCAGCGGAGGTGGTGAGAAAAGTTTGGGCCGATGTGTGTAAATTGGAAGTAGGACTTGGTTGGTCTCATAGACTAGGAGTGGAGCACAGGGAGAGATGAATCTGGGATGTTTCCTAGGGTTTAGTCTTGAGGATAAGGAGGATGCTAGTGTCTTCTTTTGAGGCTCAGGATTTGGGGGTGTGGAAGTGGGGATGGAGAATCAAGAATTATTGCCCAAGAGTATCTTTGCCATCAAGGAAATTCCATTGTAAAGGGAAAAGCTGAAGAACAGACAGAACTAGGATGTCACAGTGAAAAAGTGGAAGTGTTAGTCATTCTGTCGTGTCTGACTCTTTGTGACCCTGTGGACTGTAGCCCTCCAGGCTCCTTTGTCCATGGAATTCTCCAGGTAAGAATCCTGGAGTAGGTTGCCTTTCCCTTCTGCAGGGATTGAACCTGGGTATCTGCACTGCAGGAAGATTCTTTACTGTGAAGATTAGGGCTTTCTTTAGTTTTTCCCTGCTGGGGAATGTAGATCCAGGAAAATATATTTTTAACTCTGTGTCTGTTTCCTTTCTTAAGGGGTGGCAAGATTAAATATATGAGATGTATATCCACAATAACTTTCCCCAAGAGTTCTGAGCTCCTTGGGTTTCAGTGTTATACGAATGTGAATGATTCCCCCAAAGGTCACACAGTGTATCTCCTCGAGAATGATTTATGTTAATGGCTCTAGCTGTTTATCTCTTCAGCACCTCTGCTGCCAGGAATGGAAAGAAAATCCTGAGACATCTTATTCTTCATTAGGCGTCAGGGGAAGTGGGTTATAGTCTCTATCTAAGTTATTAATTAACCACTTAGCTTGGTTGTATACTAAAATATAGGGAATCCTTTCTCCTCATCCTGTAGGAATATTGAAGAAAGCAAAATATATGAAATAAGCAATATAAGTGTGCACCTTAAAGAGAAACAGTACTTGTCTTCCCACTGAAGTTTTATCTTCACAAAAGTAAGTCAAGGTTTTGAGCATCCGTTAACATTTGGTTATAACTTAATCATCCTTTTATTCACTGGGGTGAAACAGGCTGTTACCAAGAAATAGTATTTGGGCACCAGATAAATGACTTCCCTGGTTTCCTCAAGGACTCTAGATGGTCTTAGATTGGCACTAATAATAGGAGTAATGAGTGAAGTTAGCCAGAATGATTCTCTCATACACTGATGTGGATTTTTTTTCCTCTTCAATATATTTAATGCTCAAAGACCATCAGACATTTTTAAAACCCTAAACCTGTTAGACTTTTGACAGCTGAGAATTTAAGGCATTGAAGGGGTGGAGGGTTTATCTAAATTTAGGCTGGAATTAGGCTCTGAAGAATCTACATCTATTGTGGGTAAAAATGTAGAAATTTATTTCCAATGACTAACGCCCCTCTTCCCTTATCAGAATCATATCCCTCCCCAGCGGGGCAGGGCTTTACTGTGTACATTTCCTGAACCTCTCATTTCAAAAGAAAATGTTGTCATTAGTGAATTCATGATTGAATCAGACTGGTCACAGTTTGAAATATGATTGCTCCAGATGGGATTTGAATTTTGAGTAGATACTCAGGGAGATGCTTAGATTAAGGGGGGAAAATGAGTCTTTGACAGTAGACTTTTAGTCACATGGCCTCTGGTTGGACATGTGTTTGAGGCAAGGAGCATCTTCCTGGCTTCCCCAAGTCATAACAAATCAAAGATCATCTGCTTTGTCATTGTAAAGACTCATCCTGGGAGAATGAGCCTCCATTGATCCTCTGAAGTCTGAGAGCAATAGAGACTGAAAGACCCATTCTACCACTTGAAGGGCTTTCTGTAAAACAAAAAGATTATTTTTATTCAAACACACTCTGTTAAATATTATGTATATACATGTATTTGAGAAAAATAGCAAAATATCTCTCTTAAATCCTCGTTCCTGCCATGCTTCCTCCTCACCAGTGGTCCATGAATAAAAGATAGCTAGTTAAATTAAATCTGAGACCTGGTTGTATCCTAATGACTGAGAGCTTACCTTAGCATAGTGGATCTCAAACCTGAGTGTGCAGTATGCATCAGAATCACCCAGAGAGCCTGTTAACATACAGATTGCTGGACTCCATCTCTGGAGTTTCTGATTCAGTAAGTCTGGAGTGGGCGTTGAGAATTTCCCTTTCTTATCATATCTGGAGGAGATGCTGTTGCTTCTCATCTGAGGACCATATTGTGAGATCTACTGACTTAACCTTCATGCTCATCTGACTCTCTTTCACTTGAGTTTCTGTTGGGATAACGGAGAGTGGATATTGCAGGAACCAGAGCTTCCACTTTGAGCCAAAGGACCTAAAGGCTCAAAACTTAATCCCTAAATTATTTCCTACTTTAATTTTGTCCAGAACATTTATATTACACAACTTACTTTTTAAGAGTTAAGAATTGTATCCACCTAGACAACTCCCCCAACTTGTAATAATCCCAGTTCTAGAGACCCTGCTCAGCTCAGTCAAACATGCCTCTGTCTTATTGTTGTTGTTCAGTCACTCAGTCATGCCTGACTCTTTGCAACCCCATGGGCTGCAGCACCAGGCTTCCCTGTCCCTCACTTTCTCCTGGAGTTGGCTCAAATTCATGTCCGTTGAGTCAGTGATGCTATCCATTCCATCCTCTGCTGCTCTCTTCTCCTTTTGCCTTCCATCTTTCCCAGCATCAGAGTCTTTCCAAATGTCATCTTTTTGCATCAGGTGGTCAAAGTATTGGAGTTTCAGCTTCAGCATCAGTCCTTACCATGAATATTCAGGGTTGATTTCCTTTAGGATTGACTGGTTTGATCTCCTTGCAGTCCAAGGGATTCTTAAGAGTACCTCTGTCATGGACTAAGCATCTCTGATATGTTAGAAATTTGTGTTTTTGTTTAGTTCAAAAATCAAATTGCAAATTGACCTTGCACTACATCTTAATACTCTTTAGTGGGTTGATAAAGATCTAATGACCTGGTGTTGCAATTACCTTCAGTAGCACTGTGCTATTTCTTCAGGAGCTATTTCAGATGTTACCTTTCCATGAACCTTTTCCCGTATCTCTCAGGCAGCAGGAAAGCTCCCTTGCAAGGTCCACACCACATTTAGTTCACACATTGTTGTTTATCACAGGGAACCACAATATATTCTACCACAGGTCTATTACCCATAGACTGTGAGCTGTTCAAGGAAGGACGAGCTGTAATTTTTCATAGCATCAGGGCCAGTTAAAATGCCAAGTATGTAGTAGATATGTAATAAATGTTGCTAAACAAATGTGATTTTTAAAAAGTTACTGTGAGACAAACATCCATAAACAGCAGAAGAGAAGAATCACATTCTATCAATAATAGTACACCATTTCCCTTTTGGACTAACTCAATAACATTCAATTTATTAATCTTGTGGCTGTTTTGAAGTTTAAAGATGAATGAACTGGTGATGAATAAACAACTAGTTTTGACTGTTAAAAAGATGTCATTTATTATAAAACTATTATACGGCTATTGTAGGAAATCTGGAAAATATAGAAGAGAAGATATTTTAAAAATCACCACTGATTTTACACTCAAATTCAACAACAAATATATATGGTTAAGGCTAAAGTCCCTTTTTTGTCTTCTTTCTCCCCAATATACCATGTTAATGATTTGATTTACCAATTTCACATAGATGAGATCCAACTTAATACATTGTCCTTGTACTTGACTTTTCATTTAATATTCTATATATTGATTACTCTGGGTACAAATATAATTAGTTCACATTTTATTCATCTGTTTATTGTCAGGATAAGAATATTTTTATGTTTCTGCATCGTTTTACCTCCTAGTTCAGTTCAGTTGCTCAATCATGTCCAACTCTTTGCGACCCCATGGACTGCAGCACGCTAGGCTTCCCTGTCCATCAACAATTCCTGGAGCTTACTGAGACTCATGTCCATTGAGTCAGTTATGTCATCCAACCATCTAATCCTCTGTCATCCCCTTCTCCGCCCTCCTCCAATCTTTCCTAACATCAGGGTCTTTACCAATGACTCGGTTCTTCACGTCAGGTGGCCAAAGTATTTGAGTTTCAGCTTCAACGTCAGTCCTTCCAATGAACACCCAGGACTGATCTCCTTTAGGATGGACTGGTTGGATCTCCTTGCAGTCCAAGGGACTCTCAAGAGTCTTCTCCAACACGACAGTTCAAAAGCATCAGTTCTTCAGCAATCAGCTTTGTTTATAGTCCAACTCTCACACCCATACATGACTACTGGAAAAACCATAGGTTTGACAAGATGGATCTTTGTTGACAAAGGAATGTCTCTGCTTTTTAATATGCTGTCTAGGTTGGTCATAGCTTTTCTTCCAAGGAACAAGTGTCTTTTAATTTCATGGCTGCAGTCACCACCTGCAGAGATTTTGCTCCTGCTGCTGCTGCTGCTAAGTTGCTTCAGTTGTGTCCGACTCTGCGCGACCCCATAGACGGCAGCCCATCAGGCTCCGCCGTCCCTGAGATTCTCCAGGCAAGAACACTGGAGTGGGTTGCCATTTCCTTCTCCAATGCGTGAAAGTGAACTGGTTCAGTCATGTCCGACTCTTTGCGACCCCATGGACTGCAGTGATTTTGGAGCCCCCCAAAATAAAGTCTGTTACTGTTTCCATTGCTTCCTCATCTATTTGCCATGAAGTGATGGGACCAGATGCCATGATCTTAGTTTTCTGAATGTTGAGTTTTAAGCCAACTTTCTCACTCTTCTCTTTCACTTTCATCAAGAGGCTCTTTAGTTCTTCTTTGTTTTTTGTCATAAAGATGGTATCATCTGCTATCTGAAGTGATTGATATTTCTTCCAGCAATCTTGATTCCAGCTTGTGCTTCATCCAGCACAGCATTTTCCATGTTAAATTCTGCATATAAGTTAAATAAGCAGAGTGACAATATACAGCCTTGACATACTCCTCTCCTGATTTGGAACCAGTCCATTGTTCCATGTCCAGTTCTACCTGTTGCTTTTTGACCTGCATACAGATTTCTCATGAGGCAGGTCAGGTGGTCTGGTATTCCCATCTCTTTCAGAATTTTCCACAGTTTGTTTGATCCACACAGTCAAAGACTTTGGTGTAGTCAGTAGCGCAAAGATGGACACAGTAAAGAACAGAAATGGTACGGATCTAACAGAAGCAGAAGATATTAAGAAGAGGTGTCAAGAATACACGGAAGAACTGTACAAAAAGATCTTCATGACCCAGATAACCAAAAAGGTGTGATCACTCGCCTAGAGCCAGACATCCTGGAATGTGAAGTCAAGTGGGCCTCAGGAAGTATCATGATGAACAAAGCTAGTTGAGGTGATGGAATTCCAATTGATCTATTTCAAATCCTAAAAGATGATGCTGTGAAAGTGCTGCACTCAATATGCCAGCAAATTTGAAAAACTCATCAGTGGCCACAGGACTGGAAAAGGTCAGTTTTCATTTCAATCCCAAAGAAAGGCAATGCCAAAGAATGCTCAAACTACCACATAACGGCACTCATCTCACACACTAGCAAAATATTGCTCAAAATTCTCCAAGCCAGGCTTCAACAGTATGTGAACCGTGAACTTCCAGATGTTCAAGCTGGATTTAAAAAAGGCAAAGGAACCAGAGATCAAATTGCCAACATCCAATGGATCATCAAAAAAGCAAGAGAGTTCCAGAAAAAAACATCTATTTCTGCTTTATTGACTACCCCAAAGCCTTGACTTTCTTAGCAAAGGAAATTGACAAGCTACAGAATGTCTTCATTTCCCCAGATCCATTTATTTCTCACATTCCACAGTTTTATACCTAGAGCCATCTGCTCCCATCCAGAGCATAATAAACTTATCTTCTCCAAACTGTGGAAATACTCTAAGTTTGTAAATTTAGAGATATATGTCCTGTCTTCCTCCTGGAGACATTTATTATATTTATATTAGAAAGGGAAAGAGCCCATCACTCCTTTCCTTTTGTTTCCAAGGAGAGTTTGCTTATTTTAGGGAACAAAGTTTCTTTCCTTCTCAGGAGAGAAGTAGGGGAAGCAGGTGTCCCCATATTTATGGGGCTTCTCACCTACAGTACAGTCCCCTGTGTATGTTGGATGACAATTGTCAGGCTCTCATTCTATCATCCCAAGAAGAGGAGGAATTCGGAAAAAGAGGAACAGTGTGATTATTGTAATTAGTAGTCCCTGCCCCAGAAATCCTGTGCCTATTTTCAGGATACTATGAATAAATAAAGATATTAAAAACTGATCACTTGTTATTTCATATAATGGCCATACTTAAGTCATTTAAGGTCTTTTCTTTTTGAAAGCATTTATGTACATTTTTCACAAACACAAATGATGCTTCATTAAACAGATTTCTTTAAATCTGATTCTTAGAAGGGAAAATGTTCAGTTAAATGGCATGTGTATTTAAATTTTTGTCATATATTATTTAAAAAATAGCCCTCCAAAAAAGCAATTTATACTTCTATCAACAGTGTATATTGCCAGTTAATTTTTTTTGTAATCTAATTGATAAAGATGAGCACCGAAGAATTGATGCTTTTGAACTGTGGTGTTGGAGTAGACTTTTGAGAGTCCCTTGGACTGCAATGAGATCCAACCAGTCCATTCTAAAACAGATCAGTCCTGAGTGTTCTTTGGAAGGAATGATGCTAAAGCTGAAACTCCAGTACTTTGGTCACCTCATGCAAAGAGTTGACTCATTGGAAAAGACTCTGATGCTGGGAGGGATTAAGGGCAGGAGGAGAAGGGGACCACAGAGGATGAGATGGCTGGATGGCATCACTGACTCGATGGATGTGAGTTTGAGTGAACTCCAGGAGTTGGTGATGGACAGGGAGGCCCGGTGTGCTGCAATTCATGGGGTCGCAAAGAGTCGGACACGACTGAGCAACTGAACTGAACTGAATTGATAAAAATCACATTACCTTGTTCCAATATGCATTCCACTCTTTACTAGTTGGGTTAAGAATATTTTCTTTATTTTTCTTGTTTATTTCTTTTTCTGTTCATTGCTTGTTCTGATGCTTTGTTCATTTTCTCCTGCATTGTTTTCTTAGTGATGCAGAGATCATTATATTTTATGAACATTGATATTTATCTGCTTTCTATACTGTGAGTATTCTCCCCCTGTATTTTGCTTTTTGTTGTTTATTGTACTTTGTTCATGGCTTCTACTGCTATATAAAAATTTTATGTAGTTTGTCTCTCAATCTTTTCCTTTATGATTTCTGACTTTTCTATCTTACTGTGAAATGTAAATAAACCCCCTTGGTGAGATTCCAGCCCTTTTGTAGCATGCCTTCCCTGATAGTTCAGTACGTAAAGAACCCGCCTACAATACAGGAGACATGGCTTTGATCCCTGAGTCAGGAAGATCCCCCGGAGAAGGAAATGGCAAACCACTCTAGTATCCTTGCCTGGAAAATCCCATGGACAGCAGAACCTAGCAGGTTGTCATCTGTGGGGTGGCAGAGTCGGGCACAACTGAGTGACTAACACTTTTCACGCTAAAGACTAGAAAGTAGAAGGGTAGAATGTAAAAGACTACATTTTATAAAATCCATCAAAACTTGGGTTCTACATGGATATGGGGGGTGACTGTGACTGCGCTATTCCAGCTATTTCCATAGGCGAGCACGGTGGAAGGGGCACTTGGTTTAGAGAAACAACAGTAGTAGAAACCCCAATTCCTCATTTTAACTTTCATGAATATCAATAAACAAGTGGATGGTGGTGCAGGGATTCAGTTAGCTGGTATGGAAAGGACTGAAGTGGCACGGTGTGTTTTTTAAACTTTTTATCTTATATTGGAGTATAGTTGATTATATTATAGTGGCTTCCCTGGTGGCTCAGACGGTAAAGCGTCTGCCTGCAGTGCGGGAGACCCAGGTTCCATCCCTGGGTTGGGACGATCCCCTGGAGAAGGAAATGCAACCCACTCTAGTACTCTTGCCTGGAAAATTCCATGGACTGGGAGGCTCCTCAGAGCCTGGTGGGCTACAGTCCACGGGATCGCAAAGAGTTGGACACGACTAAGCGACTTCACTTTATAGTTGATTAACAATGTTGTGTTAGTTTCAGGTATATAGAAAGTGATTCAGTTACACATATACATGTATCTATTCTTTTTTCTAATTCTTTCCCATTTAGGTTGTTACATAATATTGAACCGAGTTCCCTGTGCTGTATAATAGGTCCTTGCTGGTTACCCATTTAAAACACAGCAGTGTGTATGTGTGAGTCCCAAACTCTGTAACTGTCCCTTCTCCCTCACCTTTCCCCCAGGTAACTATTAGTTTGTTCTCCAAGTGTGTGATGCTGTTACTGTTTTGTAAATAAGTTCATTTTTATCATTTTAAAAATTCCGCATTTGAGTAATATAATATTTCACTTTCTCTGGACTTCCTTCACTTAGTGTGACAATCTCTAGGTCCATCCACGCAAATGGCATCATTTCATTCTCTGGACTTCCTTCACTTAGTGTGACAATCTCTAGGTCCATCCACGCAAATGGCATCATTTCATTCTTTTTAATGGCTGAGTACTTTTCCATTATACACATGTACTACATTTTCTTTATCCATGGAGTGTTCTAAAAGTTACCTGGTTCCCCCACGTCTGATCATGGAGTTTTCTAACCACAGCAGAGTTTGTTATTGATTATTTTGTGGTGGGCCAGATCTGCAGTAAAGTTCTGGAAGTCTTTTAGAAAATTCTAGTAGCTCAGGAGTTTGGCGAGCGCAATTGCCGACAAGATTAGATCTTGTTCCACAAATCCTTTCTGATAATTTTCAAAGCTTTGTGCATGCCTAGTCGTTCAGTTGTGTCTGACTCTTTGTGACCCCATGGACTGTAGCCCGCCAGTCTCCTTTGTCCATGGAATTCTCCAGGCAGGAACACTGGAGTGGGTTGCCACTCCCTTCTCCAGGGTATCTTCTCAACCCACAGATCAAACCCGGGTCTCCTGCATTGCAGGCAGGTTATCTACCATCTGAGCCACCAGGGAAGCCCATTTCAAAGTTTCAGGTTCTCTATATTTAACTGTTTCTGCTTAAGCCAGATAGAAGAATTTCTGTTATGTTCAACTGAATCCTGATTAACATTCTTGGCAATACCTTCTTGAAGCTGGACACTCATTCTATTTTCTTTTAACACTTTTGTAGTTGTGGTTTTTCATTCAAATTGGGACTATGTCTGGAATTATTTTTGTGTTTGATGTTGGATAAAAGTATAATGGATAGTTATTAGTTCCAACAAAATTCTTTGAATAATCAATTATTTTCCATAGATCTCAAATGTTACATTTATCTTATATCATATCCCAAATACACAGATACAGGAGTACATTTAGGTTCTTTATTTTATTCTATTATTTATTCTTGAAAGAGTTCTCTATTAAGAAATACGACAGGGTTTTGATTACTAAAGTTCTTCAAAGTGTGCTTTGAAATCCAGCATGCAATTACCTATCATAATCTTAAGTTTTCTTAATGTCCATGGTTAATTTTAACATTTATATACATGTAGAGGAATAAGGGTTATCTTTTCATGTTTCATGAAAGTCTCTTTGGGATTTTATTTAGAAGTGCCTGAACTTTTAGATGAATATGAGAATGGACATATTTATATTAATAATAGGGATTGGGGGCGGGAGGAAAAGGGGGCAACAGAGGATGAGATGGCTGGATGGCATCACCGACTCGATGAACGTGAGTTTGAGTGAACTCCAGGAGTTGGTGATGGACAGGGAGGCCTGGCGTGCTGCAATTCATGGGGTCGCGAAGAGTCAGACATGACTGAGCGACTAAACTGAACTGAACTGAATGATTATATTATACTTTACATAAATTCATTTAATTCTGATAACAACCCAATGAAGTAAATACTATTTTCATTTCCATGTTACCAATACCACAGAAAGGTTAAATAATTTACACTTCTTATACAACTAGAAAAACAGTATATCCAGAAACATACTATGTCATTTCACTTGATCAAGCATTTAAATATTTCCTTCAATAAAGTTTTACAATTTTTTTCTCATAGTGTTGACACATGTCTTGTAATGTTTACTCCCAGTTGTTTTATAGGATTTGTCATTAGTGTGAGTGAATATTTTCCCCATTACTCTTCAGATTTGTTAATGCCGGCATGCAGAAAAACAAGCCACATTCATATGTTGATCTTACATTTGGTCATCTGACAAAATTCTCCTGTTTGTTCTCATAGTTTTAAAATGTTTTGTAAGTATTGCGTATTCACTGTGATAACTGATAAGCCAAATCCAGAGCACCACATACAGATGTGTACACACACATGCATACACAAGCACACATGAGCATGCACGGTGTGCTGCAGAGCGCACAGGATCTCAGCAGGCACTTGGAGTCTCAGCCCTGCAGGCTCAGCGTCTCCAAGGCCTTGATATTTGTCTCTCCAGCAACAGGATCCCAGCCACCTCAGAGCCACAGCTACATAACAGTTGGCTCAAGTCATCCCGCACCCTGCAAGTCACCACCTCTGTGAAAACTAGTGTTTCCCTCATTTGAGTTCTCAGTCAAGCTGTTATTTCAGATTCCACCAGGTCAAAGCCCCCCTTTCTCTGCTATCTCTTATATAGTCTAGTTTAAATACCGCGGGGTACGAGGATGGGACCAGATCTTCTAATCACACAGCCTTAATACCTCCAGGACGGCCAGTGCCTGAGTTTAGCTAATGTCTCCTTAGTAGCCTGGAAACACAAAAGCTCCATCCTTGCTCCAGACCGGAGCTCGGTTGTCCTCTTGAGAAGGGGTAACACGTTCTTTTATTCCTAACTAACCAGACTAAAAGAGTGGGAGCAAAATTCTTATTAATTTCTTACAGAGCATCCTATTCTCATCCTATTCCTGAATTAGTAAATTTGTTTCAGGAGTAGATTTGGGATTTTTAAAGCTCCTTTGTCAGCATCTATTGCAAGATCATAAAAAATTTCTCTGTATTTCTATTGATATTTATACCACGAGTTAATACACCTACCATTGTTTAACAGTTTAACCACACTTTTATTCTCTGAAACATCCTGCTTGGTCATGACATATTCTTCTTGTTACATGCTGCTAGTTTTGCTTTGTAATTAAAATTATTTTTTTTAACTTTTATAATTTTATGTAAGATTTGGAAAAGACTATTTTTGGCATTTTTGCTCAATTTGGTGTTATGCTAACCTTATAGAACAAGGAAGGGAGTTGTATTTTTTCTATGCTCTGAAACAATTCAAATAAAACAAAAAAGGAATCTGCTCTTTCAAGGTTTTGCAGAAATCATCCATAAAACATGGTCTGGGACCTCTGCCTTTTTTAAAATGCAGATTTAAAAAAATTATATTTTCAATTTTTTCCATGGCTCTTTCTTCAGTTTTATATCTTCTCTGATACTGTCTTGATAATCTTTATGTCCCAAACAGTTCTTTCCTCTTGAATTTTTAATTTGTTTATTCGGCATGTATTATCTTTGGCTATGTTTTCATTCTTATTTCTGTTGTTATTTCTCTCTCTCTCTCTCATCAGAATTACCAGAGGCTTATGAATTTTACTGGGCTTTTCAAGGGACTAACTTTAATTAATCTAAGCTTACCTTTGTGGGTTATTCTTTATTTATTTCTGCTTATATCTTTTTAAATTCCCTCATAAATTTTTTGTTTGGTTTGGTTCTCTTTCTTTCAGCTAGAGTTGAAACCTCACTGCATTTATTTTCTGTCTTTCTTGCTTTCTAATAAATGTACTTAAGAACGTATATTTCTGCTGATTTCTGCTTTGGCTACCTGCCATACAGGAAAAGTGCCATACTCTCACTGATGTTGATTTTATCAGTAATTTTAGTGACTTTCTCCTTTAATGTAAGAATTACTTAGAAATGATTTTAAATATATCAAAATGCCTTTATTTTGTTCTCATACCTGTTTTTTAACAGATGATTTCAATTGTGCTCTTTAAACATCACAAACAGGTAGTGAATGTCCTTGGGCATTTCATAGTTTTTATAGTTGGGCAGCTCCCGCATGTTTTTCATCTGCCCACTTAACTATTCCTTTATCACAGACAGACACCATCCACAATCTTTCCGATACTCTTGTTTTTAACTAGCGTGCCTTTTAAAAATTGAAGCAGTGGAATTCGATACAAGTTTACAGTTGTTTCATTCAAAAATTAATTCACCTTTCTCAGCTTGAGATATTGAACAAGTAATGATGTGGTCTTATCCCATCCTTGTGGATATATTTTTCATGCAAGCAATTTCAGATTCCAAGAAGAGATACATTTTTCTAACGATCTTGATAGAAAGTAAACATACAGGGACCTCACCTTGCAATAAAAGACCAAAGTGGAAGCCTTGATGATGTTTTGTATATAATGACAGAGAGTGGTGAGCTCCTTTCTACTTCCTCACTTTTCATCAACCAGACCTTGTCCTTTTCTTTTCAAAGAGATTGAGTTCTATGCTGATGCGATTGAAGTCCTTCTGTGGTACTGCTGTGTGGCCTTTTGTAATACATACACATCCCTTTAAGTTAACTGAACTCTGTTTCTGGAGTTAAAAAAAAAAAAAAATCTCCCTAAAAGAAGCAAGATGCTAGCAAAGGGTGTCTTTCTCCCATATTTGAGGATGGGGAAGATTCGCACACCTGCCTGGCTCCTCTGTAGTTCCTCAGGGGACAGAAAGAGCAATAGCCTTCACCCAGGGGACCAAGGATCTCCACATGCCAAGCTTTATCTAGAATCCTCAGTCTGGTCTCCCCTTCCTTGTAAGCATTGTTGCTCTTGGTTCCCAGCTGTTCTGTGGTTCATCTCTCTCCATCAGGACTGGCCAGAGTTGCAGCTTGCCCCCACCCTCTAAGCCCAGGAGCCATTGGCTGGAAAGTGGTTTGACAGATTGAATATAAGAGAACAGAGACCAGTTCACCTTCCTCTCTCAGACTGCCAAATTTTTGTCAGTCTCAACAAGTGCAGAATGGCATTTCCTTATGTTAATTTGACTTTCTTGCAAGGAGATCCACCCAGTCCATTCTGAAGGAGATCAGCCCTGGGATTTCTTTGGAAGGAATGATGCTAAAGCTGAAACTCCAGTACTTTGGCCACCTCATGCGAAGAGGTGACTCATTGGAAAAGACTCTGATGCTGGGAGGGATTGGGGGCAGGAGGTGAAGGGGACGACAGAGGATGAGATGGCTGGATGGCACCACTGACTTGATGGACGTGAGTCTGAGTGAACTCTGGGAGTTGGTGATAGACAACAGGGAGGCCTGGCGTGCTGCAATTCATGGGGTTGCAAAGAGTCGGACACAAGTGAGCGACTGAACTGAACTGAACTGAACTGAATGACTATTAGGATTGAGAATCTTTTAAACAGCCCTTCTCTTCTCTTTTTAAATTGTTACTTTCTGTTCCCATTTTCCTGTTTATTTTTTTTCTAAGTATTTGTAGTTCTATAGTGTATGTATTCTGGACTAGCCCTTTTATCTGTTTTATTGAGATATAATTGGCATATTCATATATGAGTTTAAGGTGTATAGCATAAAGACTTACATAAATTGTGAAATGATTGCCATATACATTTAGTTAACATCTATCACCTCATAAAGATACAAAAAAAGAAAAAAATTATTTTTCCTTGTGTTGAGAACTTTTGCATTTATTCTCTTGGTAACTTTCATATATACCTTATAGTATTGTTAACTACAGTCATGATGGAGTACATCACATTCAGTACTTATTTATTTTATAACTGGAATTTTCTATTTCCCGACCACCTTCATCCAATTCCCTCACCTCCCTTCCCCTGCCTCTGGTAAGCACAATCTGATTTTTCTTAAAAATTATAAATTATGTACTACTTATATATAACCTATAAATATACACATGTGTACCCTTCCAATAAGGACATTTTAGTTGTTGTGTTTTATTATTTTTTTAAGACATTTTATTTCTAAAAAAAAAAAAAATCTCCCTAAAAGAAGCAAGATGCTAGCAAAGGGTGTCTTTCTCCCATATTTGAGGATGGGGAAGATTCGCACACCTGCCTGGCTCCTCTGTAGTTCCTCAGGGGACAGAAAGAGCAATAGCCTTCACCCAGGGGACCAAGGATCTCCACATGCCAAGCTTTATCTAGAATCCTCAGTCTGGTCTCCCCTTCCTTGTAAGCATTGTTGCTCTTGGTTCCCAGCTGTTCTGTGGTTCATCTCTCTCCATCAGGACTGGCCAGAGTTGCAGCTTGCCCCCACCCTCTAAGCCCAGGAGCCATTGGCTGGAAAGTGGTTTGACAGATTGAATATAAGAGAACAGAGACCAGTTCACCTTCCTCTCTCAGACTGCCAAATTTTTGTCAGTCTCAACAAGTGCAGAATGGCATTTCCTTATGTTAATTTGACTTTCTTGCAAGGAGATCCACCCAGTCCATTCTGAAGGAGATCAGCCCTGGGATTTCTTTGGAAGGAATGATGCTAAAGCTGAATAGTGGTTTGACAGATTGAATATAAGAGAACAGAGACCAGTTCACCTTCCTCTCTCAGACTGCCAAATTTTTGTCAGTCTCAACAAGTGCAGAATGGCATTTCCTTATGTTAATTTGACTTTCTTGCAAGGAGATCCACCCAGTCCATTCTGAAGGAGATCAGCCCTGGGATTTCTTTGGAAGGAATGATGCTAAAGCTGAAACTCCAGTACTTTGGCCACCTCATGCGAAGAGGTGACTCATTGGAAAAGACTCTGATGCTGGGAGGGATTGGGGGCAGGAGGTGAAGGGGACGACAGAGGATGAGATGGCTGGATGGCACCACTGACTTGATGGACGTGAGTCTGAGTGAACTCTGGGAGTTGGTGATAGACAACAGGGAGGCCTGGCGTGCTGCAATTCATGGGGCTGCAAAGAGTCGGACACAAGTGAGCGACTGAACTGAACTGAACTGAACTGAATGACTATTAGGATTGAGAATCTTTTAAACAGCCCTTCTCTTCTCTTTTTAAATTGTTACTTTCTGTTCCCATTTTCCTGTTTATTTTTTTTCTAAGTATTTGTAGTTCTATAGTGTATGTATTCTGGACTAGCCCTTTTATCTGTTTTATTGAGATATAATTGGCATATTCATATATGAGTTTAAGGTGTATAGCATAAAGACTTACATAAATTGTGAAATGATTGCCATATACATTTAGTTAACATCTATCACCTCATAAAGATACAAAAAAAGAAAAAAATTATTTTTCCTTGTGTTGAGAACTTTTGCATTTATTCTCTTGGTAACTTTCATATATACCTTATAGTATTGTTAACTACAGTCATGATGGAGTACATCACATTCAGTACTTATTTATTTTATAACTGGAATTTTCTATTTCCCGACCACCTTCATCCAATTCCCTCACCTCCCTTCCCCTGCCTCTGGTAAGCACAATCTGATTTTTCTTAAAAATTATAAATTATGTACTACTTATATATAACCTATAAATATACACATGTGTACCCTTCCAATAAGGACATTTTAGTTGTTGTGTTTTATTATTTTTTTAAGACATTTTATTTCATATTTGGGTATAGCTGCTTAACAATGTTGTGATAATTACAGAGGAGCATGAAGAAACTCAGCCATGCTTATACATATGTCCATTCTCCCTCAAACTTCCCTTTTATCCAGGTTGTCACATGACACTGAGCAGAGTTCCATGTGCTATACAGTTGATCCTTTTTGGCGATCCATGTTAAATACAGCAGAGTGATTTTTCTTTTTTTGAGTTTTTTTGTTTATTTTTTAGTTTCCACTATAAATATGGTCATACAGTTTTTGTCTTACTTTGTTTGACTTATCTCATTTAGTTAATGGCCTCAAGGTCCACTCATGTTGTCACAGGTGACAAGAGCTCCTTTTCTATGGCTGAATAGTATTCTATTGTGTATATATGTGTAAATATCACATACATAGGAGAAGGCAATGGCACCCCACTCCGGTACCCTTGCCTGGAAAATCCTATGGATGGAGGAGCCTGGTGGGCTACGTCCATGGGGTTGCGAAGAGTCGGACACGACTAAGCGACTCCACTTTCACTTTTCACTTTCATGCATTGGAGAAGGAAATGGCAACCCACTCCAGTATTCTTGCCTGGAGAGTCCCAGGGACAGCGGAGCCTGGTGGGCTGCTGTCTATGGGGTCGCACAGAGTTGGACACGACTGAAGTGACTTAGCAGCTTTCACATATATATCATATTTTCTTTACCCATTCATCCATCAATGAACACTTATGTTGTTGTCATGTTTTAGCTATTATAAACAATGCTGTTATGAACACAGGGTACAAATATCTTTTTGAATTAGTATTTTGATTCCTTCAGGTAAATTCCCAGAGTGGGATTGCTAGATCTTATGAGTTATTTAAAAATTTTTTTGAGCAGCCTCTATACTGTTTTCCACAGTGGCTGTACCAATTTATGTTCTCACCAACAGTGCACAAGAGATTCTTTTCCTCCCCATCCTTGTCAACATTTATTATCGCTTGTCTTCTTAATGGTGAAGTGGTCACTCAGTCATGTCCGACTCTTTGCGACCCCATGGACTGCAGCCTCCCAGGCTCCTCCATCCATGGGTTTTTCCAGGCAAGAGTGCTGGAGTGGGTTGCCATTGCCTTCTCCAGGGGATCTTCCTGACTCAGGGATTGAACCCAGGTCTCCTTCGTTGCAGGTGGACGCTTTACCCTGTAAGCCACCAGGGAAGCCCACCCTTTATGGTTAATGTGCTGTAACTCTCAGTTGGTGGTTTGTCTTCACTTTGTAGTGTCGTTGTTGTACAGTTTTTAATGTTAGTCTAGGTGGTTTATTTTTCCTCTTTGAAGAAGGAAATAAAACTGACTGAGGATGTTCTGTCTTCTCTACTGCCTCCAAGTCCTAGGAAAATGTTGAAAGGGGAAAAGTGATAATTCACTTCTCTGACTACAATAATAAATAATAGGTGATGTTAATAGGAAAAAAAAAAACCAGGCTGTTTTAACATTTTGATACCAGAGCTTTAAAAAGCTGCTTAAATGTCAATTTGTGCTAAATGACAGGCTCTAAAAGAGGCCTGCAAAATTAACTGTCAAGGTTATAAATCCCAAGAAAAAACCTAAACCTTGGGTCACATGAATGTCTGCCAGGACTGGGTAATTTTCACTTTAACCACTTTTTAGTTGACAGGAGTAATCTGTAAATGTCGGAACCTTATTATTTACAGGACAGGGTGGCTGAGTCATCTTGATAGTCAGAGTGAAGAGTTTAAGTGTATTGTGGATCATTTTAATGCTGTATTATTAATGGGGAAGACACACACAGAAGAAACAGAGTTGAAAATAACGGGTCTAAAATATTAATACTAATGTTTCATCCAGAGAGAAGGAGGTTTCTGGCCACCACGGTAACTACTTTTACATGAAAGCTCATTATCACATAAGGATGCAGATTAGACTAGAAATAATAAAGATGCCAGTTTGTACATTTCAAAAACAAAAGTGAATCCTTTCATACAAAGATGTTTCTGTGATTGTGTATCTTATGGCCCCACATTCTCACCCCAAACTGCATACTTAACTCTTGATAAAAATATGCATGTGTTTCTAGTTCACTTATTAATTTTAAGAACTGATATCATTTTTTTAACCAATTCAAAGTAGTGATTTTGGCTATAATTAGCATTATTTTAATTCATTTCAGTTCAGGCACTCAGTCATGTCCGACTCTTGGTGACCCCATGGACTGCAGCATGCCAGGCTTCCCTGCCCATCACCAACTCCTGGAGCTAGCTCAAACTCATGTCCATTGAGTTGGTGATGCCATACAACAATCTCATTCTCTGGCATCCCCTTCTGCCTTCAATCTTTTCCAGCATCAGGGTCTTTTCTAATGAGTCAGTTTTTCGCATCAGGTAGCCAAAGTATTGGAGTTTCAGCTTCAGCATCAGTCCTTCCAATGGATATTCAGGACTGATCTCCTTCAGAATGGACTGGTTGGATCTCCTTGCAGTCCAAGGCACTCTCAAGAGTCTTCTCCAACACCACAGTTCAAAAGCATCAATTCTTCAGCACTCAGCTTTCTTTATAGTCCAACTCACATCCATACATGACTACTGGGAAAACCATAGCTTTGACTAGACAGACCTTTGTCAGCAAAGTAATGTCTCTGCTCTCTAGGTCATAGCTTTCCTTCTAAGGAGCAAGTGTCTTTTAATTTCATGGCTGCAGTCACCATCTGCATGATTTTGGAGCCCCAAAATATAAAGTCTTTCACTGTTTCCATTATATCAATGCATAATATTGGAAAACACTTTAAATAATCAACCCCTAAACTAATTATTGAAGGAATTTATTTCTCTAATTTTTTAAAAGTGACCTCCTACAGCTCCATTCTGCTTCTAAACTTTTTAGGGCAAGATTCCTGGATGGCTCTAGTGGTAAAGAACTCGCCTGTCAATGCAAGGATGCTAGAGATGCAGGTTCCACCCCTGGGTCGGGAAGATCCCCTGGAGGAGGGCATGGCAGCCCACTCCAGTATTCTCGCCTGGAGAATCCCATGGACAGAGGAGCCTGGCAGGCTACAGTCCATAGAGTTGCACAGAGTCAGACACAACTGGAGTGATGTAGTACGGACGCAAGTATACAAGCCCTATGTCATGAGATGGACCCTTCTCATAGGACTGGTCTTTTATTGGCTCCACAGTTGGGGAACCAGCAGGCCAGGTGCACCTAGAGTTGATCAAGTACCTCTTGTTGTTTCTGGATGATGATCTGTCACCCAGTTCTACATGACCTTGATCCTAGTGCCATCTTCCAACTTATAGACTTAATCCACCCCAACTTGAACTTGGACTCTAGGCAGTGCCAGGCAGCCTCATTTCTGCAGATGGTTTTTGTTTCTTCACCCTTGGCATCAACCCCAATCCAGTTCTTCAATCTATTCTAAATGGTGATAGGTAGCAGTTTTAAATCATTATAGAAATGTTCTCTCCTAACAGTTTGTTCTTTTTAATTGTAAACATTGACACGTTGATGGGAATGGGGACAAGTGTCACCTTCTGCTCCCCCAGTGCTTTTGTCTCCTTGGGTAGGTTGAAAGCTAGGAGCTAGGAGCTCTACAGCTGTAAAGAGCTAACAGCTCTTTACACCTGTTTTAAAGCTAGGAGCTCTTTTCCCTCAGACTAGTCCAGCTCTTGGGGGTCAGGGCTGGGGGTGGGGATGGGTCTCAGCTTTTAAGTCAAAGACTTCACATTCTTCTTCACAGTGGGGGAAGTTCCAAATTGTCCAACCCAAAGCCCAAGCTACTCTCTTGGGAGGGAAAAAGAAAAATGCTTTTCTTTGAGGACAGACAGGAGTGGATGGAGTAGAGGTGGGGCATGCTGAGAAGTTGCCTAAATGATACATAATCTAGGGAGGCTGTTTTCATAGTAGTTGCTGTTATTTTTGTTATCATTGTTAGGCTTTTCAGATCACACTCAGAAAACTCAAGTTTGCTCATACAAACATACCTGAGCTTCCAGGGTAACAATGCTTCAGTTCACTTCTCTTCAGTTCAGTTGCTCTTCACAACCCCATGGACTGCAGCACGCCAGGCCTCCCTGTCCATCACTAACTCCTGGAGGTTACTCAAACTCATGTCCATTGAGTTGATGATGCCATCCAGCCATCTCATCCTCTGTAATCCCCTTCTCTTTCTGTCTTCAATCTTTCCCAGCATCAGGGTCTTTGCCAATGAGTCAGTTCTTTTCATCAGGTAGCCAAAGTATTGGAGTTTCAGCTTCAACATCAGTCCTTCCAATGAACACTCAGGACTGATCTCCTTTAGGATGGACTGGTTGGATCCCCTTGCAGTCCAAGGGACTCTCAAGAGTCTTCTCCAACATCATAGTGCAAAAGCATCAATTCTTCAGCAATTAGCTTTCTTTATAGTCCAACTCTCACACCCATACAAAGTGAAAGTGAAGTCGCTCAGTCGTGTCCGACTCTTTGCGACCCCATGGACTGTAGCCTATCAGGCTCCACTGTCCATGGAGTTTTCCAGGCAAGAGTGCTGGAGTGGATTGCCATTTCCTTCTCCAGGGGATCTTCCCAACCCAGGAATCAAACCCAGCTCTCCCGCATGCTGGCAGATGCTTTACCGTCTGAGCCACCAGGGAAGCCCAACATGACTACTAGAAAACCATAGCCTGAACAAGACAGACCTTTGTTGGCAAAGGAATGTCTCTGCTTTTTAATAGGCCGTCTAGGTTGGTTATAACTTTGCTTCCAAGGAGTAAGCGTTTTTTAATTTCATGGCTGCAGTAACCATCTGCAGTGAATTTGGAGCCCCCCAAAATAAAGTCAGTCATTGTTTCCCCATCTATGAAGTGATGGGACCAGATGCCATGATCTTAGTTTTCTGAATGTTGAGCTTTAAGCCAACTTTTTCACTCTCCTCTTTCACTTTCATCAAGAAGCTCTTTAGTTCTTCTTCACTTTCTGCCATAAGGGTGGCGTCATCTGCGTATCTGNCCCAAAATAAAGTCAGTCATTGTTTCCCCATCTATGAAGTGATGGGACCAGATGCCATGATCTTAGTTTTCTGAATGTTGAGCTTTAAGCCAACTTTTTCACTCTCCTCTTTCACTTTCATCAAGAAGCTCTTTAGTTCTTCTTCACTTTCTGCCATAAGGGTGGCGTCATCTGCGTATCTGAGATTATTGATATTTCTCCCGGCAATCTTGATTCCAGCTTGTGCTTCTTCCAGCCCAGTGTTTCTCATGATGTTCTCTGCATAGAAGTTAAATAAGCAGGGTGACAATATACAGCCTTGACGTACTCCTTTCCCATTTGGGAACCAGTCTGTTGTTCCATGTCCAATTCTAACTGGTGCTTCTTAACCTTCATACAGATTTCTCAAGAGGCAGGTCAGGTGGTCTGGTATTCGCATCTGTTTTAGAATTTTTCAGTTTATTGTGATCCACAAGTCAAAGGCTTTGGCATAGTCAATAAAGCAGAAATAGATGTTCTTCTGGAAATCTCTTGCTTTTTTGATGATCCAGAGGATGTTGACAATTTGATCTCTTGTTCCTCTGCCTTTTCTAAAACCAGCTTGAACATCTGGAAGTTCACGGTTCACGTGTTGCTGAAGCCTGGGTTGGAGAATTTTGAGCATTACTTTACTGCCTGTCAGATGAGTGCAATTGCGTGCTAGTTTGAGCATTCTTTGGCATTGCCTTTCTTTGGGATTGGAATGAAAACTGACCTTTTCCAGTCCTGTGGCCACTGCTGAGTTTTCCAAATTTGCTGGCATTTTGAGTGCAGCACTTTCACAGCATACTCATTTAGGAATTGAAATAGCTCAACTGGAATTCCATCACCTCCACTAGCTTTATTCGTAGTGATGCTTCCTAAGGCCCACTTGACTTCACTTTCCAGGATGTCTCACTCTTAGGTGAGTGATCACACCATTGTGATTATCTGGGTTGTGAAGATCTTTTTTGTATAGTTCTTCCGTGTATTCTTGCCACCTCTTTTTAATAGCTTCTGCTTCTGTTAGGTCCATACCTTTATTGAGCCCATATTTGAGTGAAATGTTCCCTTGGTATCTCTAATTTTCTTGAAGAGATCTCTAGTCTTTCCCATTCTACTCTTTTCTTCTATTTCTTTGCATTGATCACTGAGGAAGGCTTTTTTTCTCTCTCCTTGATATTCTTTAGAACTCTGCATTCAGATGGTTATGTCTTTCCTTTTCTCCTTTGCCTTTTGCTTCTCTCCTTTTCACAGCTATTTATAGGGCCTCCTCAGATAGCCATTTTGCCTTTCTGCATTTCTTTTTCTTGGGGATGGTCTTCATCCCTGTCTCCATCCGTAGTTCATCAGGCACTCTGTCTATCAGATCTAGTCCCTGTAACAACACTTAATAAGTGGTAAAAGTTGTCTCCAAGGGCTTTATGTGCAATTAATCCTCAGAAAAGTAGCTGAGCCAGAGGCACACAAACAGAAGAGAGACATAGAGGAAGAGGTCATATGAAGAAGAAGGCAGACACTGGGCAGTAGTCACGAGTCAGGACCAAAAATACTGCGGATTTAACAGCCACTAGAACTAGAGGAGAGTCACGGATCAGATTCTCCCTCAGAAACTCCGGAACAAACCCATCCTCCCATTCCCTTTATTTCAGACTCTGGCCTCCAGAACTGTAAGAGAATAAATTTCTGTCATTTTGAGTCACCAAGTTTATGGGACTTTGTTACCAAGATTGTCACTGTGGTAGTTAAACAGTCATATTAAGGGATAAGGCTGCTAATTTATTTCTGGTGTCCTTAATTATTTTGATGATATAGCACTACTATTTGCAAATCATTTATCAAGCATTTTAAAATTCTAGTTTAAGAATTTTAAAGCGGCCCAAGTTGCAAATTCATCTTGACTGAAGTTATGGCAATGTTATTTGTCTTTGTTAATGCTGCAACAGGGAACAGACATATAATGCATGATTTCCCCCTTTCAAGTAATATTATTTTAAACTTAAACAACTGAGTAGATGGAGCAGTATTTTTCATAGACTTTGAAGTCATGAACCTGAGATATTTTTAGGTTGAAAAGCTGAAATAGACAATCTTGATGGATAGTGATGCTATTTTCTACATTAAAATTTCTTTTTAGCTTTTTAATCTTAAAAAACATGTATGAGAAAATTCTTGTTAAACAGTTAAACAATATAAAAGTAAATGGAGAAACAAGTGAAAAACTGGAATTTTATTTTTATGAGTATGTTCTCTTTATGTATTATGAGTACAGATCCTTGTCTGTTATTGAGTATTTTCTGATACTCTGTCTTCACTCTCCCCTTTTAAAAACTTGTTTTGGTGTTGTCCAACTTATTAGATTTTTTTTCTTGATAGTTGATGCATTTTGTGTCTGTCTTAGAAAGATTTAGACACATTCGTTGTCTGTCTTACCAAGATTTTGAAATTTTCTCATTTTTAAAAAATCCTTTTGTGCTTAGATATTTAATTTTATGTTTTTATAGGGAGAAGAGATTGAATTCTCCCCACTCTAAGGTAGAGCCAGTTGTCATATTATGTTTAGAAAAGTTCTTCATTTCCATATATATATT
The DNA here is from genome assembly GCA_006410635.1 of Cephalophus harveyi. Taxonomy (NCBI): domain Eukaryota; kingdom Metazoa; phylum Chordata; class Mammalia; order Artiodactyla; family Bovidae; genus Cephalophus; species Cephalophus harveyi. Next base: position 316 of record SJYT01037113.1, on the reverse strand, counting down.
AAACGTCAGCTTCATCAAGCACTCCATTGTGGAAATGGAGTGCCATGGAGCATCCGAAGGGCAATTTCTGGACTCTCTAGTTTGTTTCACTGATCTGTGTTTGTATATCTCAGTGCCAATTCAATATTCTTTATTATTAGGGCTCCAAAGTATATTTAAATAAATGTTAGGGCAGTTCCTCTCTTATTCTTTTTATTTTCAAATATTTCTGGATATGATTATTTTTTTCCTTCCAAGTGAACTTTTTTTTTTTTTTTTTAATTTTATTTTTACTTTATTTTACTTTACAATACCGTATTGGTTTTGCCATACATTG
>SJYT01037109.1:0-10368 GCA_006410635.1 Cephalophus harveyi | reverse complement strand
GCTATGAACTTGCGCCATGGCTTGCTTAGGGTCTATTGGAAATACAGAGAAGACAGAGCCAGCTCACAAAGGGCTTTATTAGACAGCACTGTCCCTAACCTGGCTGTCCATCATGACTCTGCCAACACCCTAGTCCAATTCACCATTATTTCTCATCTTGACTACACATTTCTATTTGGTTCACTCCTCTGCACTCCAGGCTTATGCCTGGTTTTCTTTCATTCTTAACCATTTGTCATGCTTGATCTTGCGAAAGAGCCATTTCCTTGCTGATCACTCTGTCTCAAATGCTGCTGCTGCTGCTTTATGTCCAGTTATATCATTCTCATTATTTACATCTCATATCAGTTATGCTTTTCTCAAGAAAGGCTGCCTTAAACTCTCTGACCACATCAAAAACCTTTCTTCTATGCTCCTTTAGCTATGTGTGCCTTTTATTCATGACACTTTTCACAGTAAGTGATTTTCATTTATTTTTTGTAGTGTTCGTTTAGTATCAGTCTCTTCATGATACTGTAAGCTGCATTAGAATAAGGATTCTGTCTTTATTTCCTCCTTTTAGAANCTTCTATGCTCCTTTAGCTATGTGTGCCTTTTATTCATGACACTTTTCACAGTAAGTGATTTTCATTTATTTTTTGTAGTGTTCGTTTAGTATCAGTCTCTTCATGATACTGTAAGCTGCATTAGAATAAGGATTCTGTCTTTATTTCCTCCTTTTAGAAAATTATGCTGCAGCTTGAGTGAACCTGGAAAACATTATGTGAAATGAAAGAAGCCAGTCACAAAGACCACTTTTTGTACGATTCTGTTCATATGAAATGTCTACAACAGGCAAATGATAGAGGCATTAAAAAAAAAATTAGTGGTTTCCAGGATCTGGAAGGGAAAGGGTTCAGCAAGAACAGAAAATGGGTACTAATGGGTTCAGCTTTTCTCTTTGATGGAAATGTTCTAAAATTAGATTGCAGTCATGGTTGAACAGCTTTTGGAATATAGTAACAAGCACTGAACATTACACTACAGATAGGTAAAGTATAGTGTAGAATGTAAATTATATCCAAATAAAGCAGTTAAAAAATTGCTCTATCTCTGATGTCCAAAGCAATACTTGGTCAAAAATAGGCTCAATACATATTTTTAAAATTAATATTGAATGACAGATCAAAGTCATCCCTTAAGCTTATTTCAAAGAATAAATATTAATCAGATTTACAACTCCTTTTCCCCATAATGAGCATCAGAAAAGAGATTTTGTTAATGTTCAACTTCTCTAGAATATTAACTTTTTTTCTGATTTCTGAGAAAATACTACAGCTAAGCAGATCCTCTTATGTCATACTATGTTAGCTTTTCTAGAAACAAGGTAAGTTTTTTGCATGTTTGTTTGATTGATTTTTAAAAAAATCATGTTCCAAATTACCAAATTTTATTAGCTACACACACACCTTCCATTCTATCAGTTCCCTGTGTGTGGAACCATGTCTAAAATTTTTTCCTACTGTATCCCCAGCTATGATGCCTGTACATAAAAAACTGCTATTTAGTATTTATTGGATGAATGAATAATCTTGAACACCTGAGTGCAACCTGTATTTTACACTGATGCTGACACAAATATTATATTCCAATTCTGTCTATGGTATTCTGTCCTATTATCTATAGACTTTCTGTGATAGTCCATCTTAGAAAAGCTCTCTCTTTCTCTCCCTCTATATATCTATCTATATCTCTACCTATCTGTATCTATCTATACATGTTTTTTGGTTTGTTTTATTTTTGTTATAGAGTCTCTTCATCCTTCATCCCTTGTGGGCTACCCAATTCAAAATACCATCTGCTTTACTGTAGCTCTGTATTTCCCTAGCTAAAATAATTCTGTTCTGCTATGTGCTCTCAAAGCAATTAATTTATCATAGTTCTAAGGTAATGAAACTTTGCATTATAAGCATTCAGTGAAAGGCTCATGTATCTTCAATTTAATTGTAAACTCTTTCAAGAATACAGGCCATTTTGATTATATTCTATCTGCAATAATTCCCAACATAACATTTTGTATGTAATAATTATGTATTCATTCAGTATTTGTCAAAAGAATTAAATAATGGTCGTTCCAGGTAACCAAAGGCATTCCTGGTCTTTATTATTTATCTTGTTTGTTTAATTTATGTGTTTAGCTCCCTTTATGTAGTAGAGATTCTTTTACTGTAGAGTCCTATTTAAACAGTTTCTTGAAGCTTCATTTCTGTCATCTAATTTTAGGAACTTCTTGTAGATTTATTGGAGTAAGACTCTCTAAATAAATAAAAATGGCTCAAACCCTAGTCACAAATCCCCTACATGGTAGGCTAATAATAGAGCAATTTTTTCTGATCTACAAAGAGGTTACTATATGTAGGAGTCAGTCCTAAAGCCAGTATAATTGGACCTTATCGAGAATTACTAGGATTAAACTGAGCACAATAAGTAAATTGAAAAGTCAGCTTGGTTCCAAGTCTGTTCAGTTTTCAACTAGTATAGAGCAAAGCATATTTGAGAATGGCTAGTGTAATTAGGAATTTGAGGGGCTGAGGGAAAAAATGTTGTAAAAAGTACTTTTGGAGAAACCCTTTGCTTATTAAAAAAATAAAAAAAGATTTCTGAAGGACTGGTAAGTGATGGTTCAGAAATAAAGTACATCCGTCCCCCACCCCATTTCCTCTTTCTTTCCCTCCTTCAAGAATAAAAACACCCCAAATTCAGAAAAATTAGGAAGAGTTTTCTAAGCAGAACACACTCAAGGCTTCAGAGTTATGACTGAAGACCTGCAAGGGGTATATTTAACTTACACTATTGTGTTCCAGGTATGCACCAGAGTGATTTAGTTACAAGTATACATATATTCTTTTCAGATTCTTTCCCCATATATGTTATTATAGAGTATTGAATAGAGTTCCCTGTGCTATACAGTAGAATTATTTCGTAGAATACTTCAGAGCTACAATTATATTTAAATATTTAAAATTGTTCTACTATTTGCCAGTACTGATACAAGCAACTTGCCTTAGAGCATTCCAAACTACTAAATTTATGCAAATGATACATCTGCTTTTTAAAACAATTCTATGAAAGTGTTTTTCATCCTAGAAAGTTCTTTCAAGTAATAAACCCTCTAGAGACATTGCAATATCATTTATAAATTATATGTATGTGCATGCTCAGTAGTGTCTGACTCTTTGCAACCCCATGGACTATATATAGTCTGCTAGGCTCCTCTGCCCATGGAATTTTCCATGCAAGAATGCTGAAGTGGGTTGCCATTTCCTCCTCCAGGGGATTTTCCCAACCCAGGAATTGAACCCACATCTTCTGAGTCTCCTGCATTGCAGATGGATTCTTTACCCGCTGAGCCAGTGATGAAGCCCCACAAATTATAAAAATATAGTTTATACATTTTGAATTTATTAAGCTTAAAAAAAAAAAGACAAACACATCTACTTAATAAAAACAAGGTACATTTTGTAATTACCAAAAAGGATTACAAATTAAATGATGTTAAGAAATTGAAATGTATTTTCCCAAAGTGAAAACCTGCCCAATAGGGTAAATTCTGATGCTCTTCTGTTCTTAAATATTTATTTCCTCATTTGTAACAAGAATGGGCCATTTCTGCCTCAAAAAACACCCAGTTTTAGACAAAATATTGAACCTCTGGTGCTAGACTCATATTCCCATGTTACTATCCAGACAATTTTAAATATTAAGAGCCTTGATAGGGTATTTCCCTTCCCACTCTCGCTATGACCCTTGCTTTGTTTTTGAGATTCCATATTCTGTAAAATTTTTTCCCATAATGGGTATACTTTACTGAGTTTTTTTCTTTATAATATCCTTGGAAAGCAGGTTAATCTTTCCTTCCTCTAGTACTTTCTCTAATAGTGGCAAATAAATTATTAAGTAGTAGCAACTGAATATTTACTTTCTTTGTTCTACCTGCTTCTTTCTTAATAATAAATCCAGACATGTATCCCCAAAGATGTCTTATTTTTAGAATTGTTCTGTTTCCTAGGTATTTTTAAGTTTCAAATCCATCTGTCGTCAGAGTTTGGTACAGTCTCTGTACTGTTTATAATAATTTACCCAGAAGTTACTCAAAATATAGTAACCCTAGAAATATTCTACAGCTGTCTTCCTTTTACTATCTCTTATTTATCTTTTGGTTAAATACAGTTAAACAAATGCTTTCATTTGAAATCATCAGCTGAGAATATCAAAACTCTTACTAATTATAAGCTTTAATTTCTGGAAAATTAGGATGGTTGTTTCATTTTCCTCTTCTTTTTCTTTCATCATAGGTGGGACAGAGCCATCACTGGTGCAGGTTTAATTGAATATAATCCATTTGAGTCAGAAAAGATGCTACTGTCTTTTCTGAGGATGAGAGTGTATAATTTCAGAATGAAGGGAAGTGGGGCTACGTGATGGCTGGAAAACATGGTGAGATGAGCTGGACCGAAGAGTGAGCACTGCTGGGCTGCAGGAAGGAGAGAGAGCCCTTCCCGTGGCCAACAACTCACCCATCTGCTGCTAAGTCACTTCAGTCGTGTCCGACAGTGTGCAACCCCATAGACGGCAGCCCACCAGGCTCCCCTGTCCCTGGGATTCTCCAGGCAAGAACACTGGAGTGGGTTGCCATTTCCTNGCTGCATAATTTTTTATTATCCATTGATCTCTATGTACAAAAAAAGGTATAAAAGGCCTTTCTGAACAATAGAGGATGGGCCAGTCACTGGAAAGACTGGTTGCCCCCATGTGGTCTATTCTCCTTCTCTCCTTTTCTAGCTGAATTCCCATCTGGAGTGAGGAGGCTAACCACATCTACTTACTTGCCCTGGCTTCTAAGATCCGTGAGAGAGGGAGCCCAAGGTGGGGCACCCTCCGATATTGAAACGGACGCCGGTGGCCTAACATAGATGGTGCAAACTTCTTGTCCTGAAGTTTTATTGGCTTTCCCCATAAACCAAGTTATTCAGCCTCTTTTCTCCACTAAATTTTCCTACTACACTATTTCTTCCTAATCTCTCTTTATATTTCTAATTAAATAAGTTTTCCTTGCCTATGCTGTCTCCCCTTTGAATTCCTGGATCCACCGGGGCAGGACCCTGGCACTTATCTGCTTGCAATCCAAATGACACTCAAGAGTGTTCTTCAGCACCACAGTTCAAAAGCATCAGTTCTTCAGTGCTCAGCCTTCTTTATGATCCAACTCTCACATTCATACATGACTGCTGGAAAAATCATAGCTTTGATAATATGGGCCTTTGTCAACAAAGGAATGTCTCTCCTTTTTAATGCTCTTTATAGGTTAGTCATAGATTTTCTTCCAAGGAGCAAGTGTCTTTTAATTTTGTGATCACAGTCATCCTCTACAGTGATTCTAGAGCCCAAGAAAATAAAATCTACCACTGCTTCTACTTTTTACTCAACTATTTGCCATGAAGTGATGGGACCAGATGCCATGATCTTTTATTGAATGTTGAGCTTTAAGCCAGTTTTTTCACTCTCCTCTTTCATCCTCATCAAGAGGCTCTTTGGTTCCTCTTCATTTTCTGGCATTAGAGTGGTATCATCTGCATATCTGAGGTTGCTGATATTTCTCCCCTCAGTCTTGATTCCAGCATGTGATTCATCCCCCCAGCATTTTGCATGAGGTACTCTGCATAGAAGTTAAATAAACAGAATGACAATATACAGCCTTGACATACTCCTTTCCAAATTTTGAACCAGACAGCTTTTCCATGTCCAGGTATAGCTGTTGCTTCTTGACCTGCACACAAGTTTCTTAGCAGGCACGTAAGGAAGGCATTCTGCTATCTTTAAAATTTTTCCACAGCTGTGATCCACACAGTCAAAGGCCTCTGCATAGTCAATGAAACAGATGTTATTCTGAAATACCCTTGCTTTCTCCGTGATCCAACAAATGTACGTAATTTGATTTCTGGTTCTTCTGCCACTTCAAACCCCAAATTATACATCTGGAAGTTCTTCGTTTAGTTAAGTTCAGTCACCAAGTTGTGTCCAACTCTTTGCCACCCCGTGTACTGCAGCATGCCAGGCTTCCCTGTCCATCACCAACTCCTGGAGCTTGCTCAAACTCATGTCCATCAAGTCGGTGATGCCATCCACCCATCTCTTCCTCTGTTGTCCCCTACTCCTCCTGCCTTCAATCTCTCCCAGCATCACAGTCTTTTCCAAAGAGTCATATCTTTGCATCACGTGGCCAAAGTATTGGAGCTTCAGCTTTAGCATCAGTCCTTCCAATAAATACTTAGGACTGATTTCCTTTAGGATTGACTGGTTTGATCTCCTTGCAGTCCAAGGACTCTCAAGAGTTTTCTCCAACACCACAGTTCAAAAGCATCAATCGTTTAGTGCTCAGCTTACTTTACGGTCCCATTCTCACATCCATACATGACTACTGGAGAAAGCACAGTTTTGACTAGACAGACCTTTATAGGTAAAGTAATGTCTCTGCTTTTAAATATGCTATCTAGATTGGTCACAGCTTTTCTTCCAAGGAGCACATGTCTTTTAATTTCATGGCTTCAGTCACCATCTGCAGTGATTTTGAAGCCCCTCCAAATAAAGTCTGCCACTGTTTCCATTGCTTCCCCATCTATTTGCCATGAAGTGGTGGGACCAGATGCCATGATCTTAGTTTTCTGAATGTTGGGTTTTAAGCCAACTTTTTCACTCATCTCTTTCACTTTCATCAAGAGGCTCTTTAGTTCTTCTTCACCTTCTGCCATAAGGGTGATGTTATCTGCATATCTGAAGTTATTGATATTTCTCCCGGCAGTCTTGATTCCAGCATGTGCTTCATCCAGCCTGGCATTTTGCATGATGTACTCTGCATATAAGTTAAATAAGCAGAGTGACAAAATGCGGCTTTGACTTACTTCTTTCCCCATTTGAACCAGTCTGTTGTTCCATGTCCAGTTCTCACTGTTGCTTCTTGACCTGCATACAGATATCTCAGGAGGCAGGTAATGTGGTCTGGTATTCCCATTCTTTAGGAATTTTCCACAGTTTGTTGTGATCCACATAGTCGAAGGCTTTGGAGTAGTCAATAAAACAGAAGTAGATTTTTTCTGGAACTCTCTTGGTTTTTCTATGATCCAATGGATGTTGGCAATTTGATCTCTGCTTCCTCTGCCTTTTCTAAATCCAGCTTGAACATCTGGAAGCTCTTGGTTCACGTACTGTTGAAGCCTAACTTGGAGAAGTTTGACCATTACTTTGCTAGAATGTGAGATGAGTGCAATTGTGTGATAGTTTGAGCATTCTTTAGCATTGCCTTTCTTTGGGATTGGAATGAAAACTGGCCTTTTTCAGTCCCTTGGCCACCCCTGAGTTTTTGAAATTTGCTGGTATATTGAGTGCAGCACTTTGACAGCATTGTCTTTTAGAATTTGAAATAACTCAACTAGAATTCCATCACCTCCTCTAGCTTTGTTTATAGTGATGCTTCCTAAGGCCCACTTGACTTCACATTCTAGGATGTCTGGCTCTAGGTGAGTGATCACACCATCGTCATTATCTGGGTCATAAAGATCTTATTTGTATTTTCTTCTGTGTATTCTTGCCACCTCTTCTTAATATCTTCTGCTTCTGTTAGGTCCAGACCATTTCTGTCCTTTATCGAACCCATCTTTGCATGAGATATTCCCTTGGTATCTCTAATTTTCTTGAAGTGATCTCTAGTCTTTCCCATTCTATTGTTTTCCTTTATTTCTTTGTATCAATCACTGAGGAAAGCTTTCTTATCTCTCCTTGTTATTCTTTGGAACTCTGCATTCAGAAGGGTATATCTTTCCTTTTCTCCTTTGCCTTTTACTTCTCTCTTTTCCTCAGCTATTTGTAAGGACTCCTCAGACCACCATTTTGCCTTTTTGCATTTCTTTTTCTTGGGGATGGTCTTGATCACTGCCTCCTGTACAGTGTCTCAAACCTTTGTCCATAGTACTTCAGGCACTCTATCAGATCTAATCCCTTGACCCTATTTGTCACTCCCACTGTATAATTGTAGAAGATTTGACTTAGGTCATACCTGAATGGTCTAGTGGTTTTCCCTACTTTCTTCAGTTGAAGTCTGAATTTGGAAGTAAGGAGCTCATGATCTGAGCCACAGTCAGTGCATGGTGTTTTTGCTGACTGAATAAAGTTTCTTCATCTTTGGCTGCAGAGAATATAATCAATCTTGTTTCAGTATTGACCATCCAGTGATGTCCATGCATAGAGTATTCTCTTGTGTTGTTGGAAGAGGGTGTTTGCTATGACCAGTGCATTCTCTTGGCAAAACTCTGTTACCCTTTGATCTACTTCATTTTGCACTCACTCCAAGGCCAAATTTGCCTGTTACTCCAGGTATCTCTTGACTTCCTACTTTTGCATTCCAATCTCCTATGATGAAATGGACATCTTTTTTGGTGTTAGTTTTACAAAGTTTTGTAGGTCTTCATAGAACTGTTCAGCTTCAGCTTTTTCAGCATTTCTGGCTTGGGCATGGGCTTGGATTACTCTGATATTGAATGGTTTGCCTTGGAAACAGAGATCATTCTGTCATTTTTGAGACTGCACCCAAGAACTGCATTTTAGACTCTTTGTTGACTATAACAGCTATTCCATTTCTTCTAAGGGATTCCTGCCCACAGTAGTAGATATAATGGTCATCTGAATTAAATTCGCCCATTCCAGTCCATTTTAGTTCACTGATTCCTAAGATGTCGATGTTCACTCTTGCCATCTCCTGTTTGATCACTTCTGATTTACCTTGATTAATGGACCAACATCCCAGGTTCTTATGTGATATTGCTCTTTACAGCATCAGACTTTACTTACATCACCAGTCACATCCATAACTGGGCATTGTTTTTGCTTTGGCTCTGTGTCTTTATTCTTTCTGGAGTTGTTTCTCCATTCTTCTCCAGTAGTATACTGGGCATCTACTGACCTGGGTATTTCATCATTCAGTGTCATATCTTTTTGCCTTTTTATATTGTTCCTGGGGTTCTCTGATAGCTCCATTGGTAAAGAATCTGCCTGCAATGTGGAAGACCCTGGTTCAATTTCTGGGTTGGGAAGATCCCCTGGAGAAGGGATATCTACCCACTCCAGTGTTCTTGGGCTTCCCTTGTAGCTCAGCTGGTAAAGAATTCGCCTGCAATGCCAGAGACCTGTGTTCGATCCCTGGGTTGGGAAGGTCCCCTGGAGAAGGGAAAGCCTACCCACTCCAGTATTCTGGCCTGGAGAATTCCATGATCGAGTCCATGCGATTGCAAATGGTCAGACATACCTGAGCAACTTTCACTTTCACATGGGGTTCTCAAGGCAAGAATAATGAAGTTATTTACCATTCCCTTCTCCAGTGGACCACATTTTGTCAGAACTCTCCATCATGACCCGTCTGTCTTGGGTGGTCCTACACGGCATTGCTCATAGTTTCATTCAGTTAGACAAGGCTGTGGTTCATGTGATCAGTTTGATTAGTTTTCTGTGATTGTGGTTTTCATTCTGTCTGTCCTCTGACGGATAAGGATAAGAGGCTTATGGAAGCTTCCTGATGGGAGAGACTGACTTTGTGGAAATTGGGTCTTGTTCTGATGGTCAAAAAAGATATCAAATAAGCTTGTTTCATCACCATTGTCATCATCTGCTGCCATGATCCTATTTCTTTTTGATAGTCACCATCTGTGCTAGTCGTTGCCCTGCCCCCTCCCAAATCCTCTCAAAGAAACACGGAGGGATCTGGTGTGAAAGCCCAGAAGCTACATCCGAGGAATGTGGCTTCCTAGGGGACCCAGATGTCAGACGCACTCCAACCCCCACTGATTCCGCTGCTCCTTTAAACCCCCAGAGGCAGCAAGCCTCCACCCAGGGGACTACCGCATAGTGCAAACTCTTCCCAGAAGCTCCCAGAAGTTCTTGGTTCAGGGACTGCTAAAGCATAGCTTGAAGGATTTTGAGCATAACTTTGCTAGCATGTGGAATGAGTGTAATTGTGCGGTAGTTTGAACATTCTTAGTCATTGCTTTTCTTTGAGATTGGAATGAAAACTGATCTTTTCCAGTCCTGTGGCCACTGCTGAGTTTTCCAGATTTGCTAACATGTTGCATTTTAACAGCATAGTCTTTTAGGATTTGAAATAGCTCAGTTGGAATTCCATCACCTCCACTAGCTTTGTTTATAGTAATGCTTCTTAAGACCTACTTGATTTTCACATCCCAGGATGTCTGGGTCTAGGTGAGTGACCACATAATCTTGGTCATCTGGGTCTTTAAGACCATTTTTGTACAGTTTTCCTGTGTATTCTTGCCACCTCTTCTTAAT
>SJYT01037105.1:114259-134846 GCA_006410635.1 Cephalophus harveyi | reverse complement strand
TTTTTTTTTTTTTTTTTTCTTTTGAAAACCAATAACACTTCTTTCCACAGCAGGACCATTTTTCTTGACACGTGCCATAGTCTATCTTGAAAACAAAACTACCATCATCCACAGCCTCAAGACCTTCACTGCTTACTTCAAACTGAATGATCAGTAAATAGATTATTTTCTGTGTCCCAAAAGTCTATATTTCAAAAATAACTCTTCTACCAAATTCTGTAGGTAAGAATACTGTTGAGCCAGAGACTGTGTCTGGCAGACTCAAGGCCTTTGATAAGATTACACTGAGAAACTTGTCTCAACTGTAGATAAATTGTAACAGAATGAAATATTTCTCCCTAAAGGGCAAAATCCATCAAAGTGAATACATGGCAATGATATTAATTCTAAAAACTCTTTGCTTTGGGAAATATTTATAGATAGCATGTGTGTGTGCTCAGTCGTGTCCGACTCTTTGCAACCCCATGGATTATAGCCCACCAGGCTCTTCTGCCCATGGGATTCTCTAGGCAGGAATACTGGAGCGGGTTGCCATTTCCTAATCCAGGGGATCTTCCTGACCCACGGATCAAACCCAAGTGTCTTGAGTCTCCTGAATTGGTAGGAGGATTGTTTACCACTGAGCAACCTGGGAATCTTATGACTAGCATAGAACATCCAAATAATCAAGTAACTATGATGGTATCATAGGATTTCTGTGAAAGTATCCAATTAACTATAGTAAAACATGGATTCAAGAAGAAAGATGAGTAAAATTAAAATTTCTGCCAAAGTTTCAATATAAAGTTTTAAAATTACATTTTGAAATGGTACAGAAGGGGATAATTCCATGAAAAAATACCTTAGATATCAGCCTAAGTATTTAATACTTGCCTGTATTAGGTGGTAAAACTACATAATTCTCAACTTCTGGTGCAGAAATTTTCCTTCCTGTTATATTTTGTATTTTGCATTCACAATAGCCCTGTAACACTTCAATCCATATTGTAAAAATAAGATCATGAATGGCTTTAAGAGAAGATGACATTATAATTTATTGTATGAATGATGTTGGCTAAATTGAAACAATCAGTGAATGTAAAGCTAAAATATTTTGAAGTGTTGAAGCATAAAAAAGATCTTTAAATGATAGCTGCATATATTTGACTCTGTTATTTTTAAAGTGAGTAAAATAATAATAAACATTTATACAACAGAAAACATAAAATGGAAATAAAGAAACAATTAACTGGGTTTTTTTGCCATATATCTTCTCAAATAACAATTTCAAACTTGTGATTCTACTCAGTATACATTAACCTGGAAAGACACCCAAAATGGTTTGAAGTGAACCAAATAATTAATAATTATCAGGAAAAACACATTGAAATGCAAGATAATCAAAAATAAAGTACAAAATGTTATATATCAATACTCATAATTTATATTTTAATAACATAAAAAGGGATCAAATTTACTCTTTTCTAATGAAGTAGTATTACAGTAAGGTAAGGAATGTAACAATCAAATAAAATGCTCTAAGTCTTGGTCCATAGGGCAAATTCAAACTTACATGAAAAATAATTTCAAATAGATATAATTTCAAATAGAAAGTTTCAAATAATTTCAAATTCAAATTCCTTACTAAAATTTGTGTATGACTTCAGCTATTTTGTGTGGCCTAAGAACTTTATCATAACAAGATAATGATATTGCCATCAATATCATTGTCATTACCCTCTGGAATCTAACATTTCTATAGAACTTTATGAAGCTCAACAGCAGTTCAGCAGTTATAGTATCTTATTTTAAAATTCTGATTCATTGCTCTCATGATCAATATGTGTACCTGATACTCATATGTATATCTTAAGCCTCTGGTTACCAGCAGGAATAAAAAGCACACTAATTCCAGGATTGCTGCAACAATATGCTGTGGAAATTTTGCACAAAATCAGAAGGCAAATATGTGGTAAGGAAAACCCCCAGAATCAGAGCAAAAGTGAACTTATTGTGGAGTTTCAGATTAATATCATTATTTAGTTGATCACAAATGTCATTGAATATTGCATTTAAATACACCTCTTAATATATTAAGAACCAGACATATAACAAACACATGGACACAACTGTTATCATTTCATTTTCTCTTACTTGACATTGTTTCCAGTAAACAACCAAATATATAGGAAAAGAGTTTCCTTGGTGGCTCAGTGGTAAAGAAACAGACTGCAGTGCAGGAGACATGGGTTTAATCCCTGGGTCGGGAAGATCCCCTGGACAAGGAAATGGCAACCTACTCCAATACTCTTGCCTGGGAAATCCCATGGACAGAGGAGCCTGGCAGAATATGTTCTATGGGGTGGTAAAAGAGTCAGATACAACTTAGGAACTAAACAACCACAGCATATAGAAAAAAGCATTTACCTTTTTATCAGATGGATGCCTTTTATCCTTCTTTGAATAGGAGAATTTCTGGTTTATGAGTCACCCTCTCTTCTCACTCATTTTTGAAAACTATAGGCAAAGAACATACTAAGAATCCTTCACATTGTTTTATAAGGTATAATTAATTCAATGGAAAAATGGCAACATATTCATCATTAAGTAATGGGGTGCAAGTGAATAATAACCAAGATGATCTTAAAAAGTGAAATAAAATATCCATTTCTCTGGGAATATCAGAAAATATGATTTTAAAAATTTCTCTTTCTGGAGCTTTTAGAACACATTTTCTGTGTGGTTAAATAATGATCCATGACAACTTATGGACATGTTATATTAAACTTTCAAACTTAAAAATCAATTTAATTGGTTGCAAAGTTTTAAAAATGATATATTTCACATTCATCAAAAACCCAGATTAATATCTTCTTTTGAGAAATATTAAATCTTATCACTTAGTATCTGTATTAGACTCAAATGGCACACATATTGGTACACCAAATAGAGTAACCCCCTTGAAGAATATACACACACAGTCTAATTTGGCAAATTCCCTTAACTGACCGATTGTATTATACCCGATCCTATCATGCACTTATCTTGTTCCTTCAACATTATGGTCACTGGAATTCATAACTTGAATCTTAGATTTTGAGGAAAACACAGTAACCATGAGATTCAAAGAAAGAGCCTTTGAAAAGTGATATTAAAGGTGCCAAAGACGTCTTGTGGCACTAATAACAACCCTATATGGTGTGATTATTTTTCAATCTATAAGTGAGAAAAATTGAGCCTAAATAATATAAATATTTCTAAGATCAATCATATATTTATCTTAGAAATATTTATGATTGATCATAGAAATATTTATAAGATCAGTCAACTAATAAGTGATAATCTTTAATCAAAATCCATATATATATGTGTGTGTGTACATACTTATATATAACTCCAAAATATAATTTCTTATCTATACTTCCACAAAAATATAGCCTCTGTCTACTCCAGAAAAATAAATAAATTTAAGGAGGAAAAAATTATGAAGAAACACAAGGTTTATTTTTTTCTATTTTAACCCAATAGGGCTTAGAATGGAGACAAATACGTTCTCTTCAGCAAGATATGGATGGATTTTTAAAGAATGTGGTACTAAATCTGCTCTGAAACTTAATAAGAACAATAAAGTTTCAAGCTATTTTAGGAAGGTATGAATAATCTAAAAGACTCATAATCTTTTGGTATTTAGCAGACTATAAAGCAAGGCAATTCAAGATTCTCTGAAATAACTTTGTAATTGAATCTAGGAGACAGAGTTATAATCTTTGTTATGATACAAATTAATTTTATGACTTTAAGAAAATAACTATTCTAAATTTCTCATACACATAAAGACAGGTTATTAGGTGAGGTGAAGTCGCTCAGTCGTGTCCGACTCTTTGCGACCCCATGGACTGTAGCCTACCAGGCTCCTCCGTCCATGGGATTCTCCAGGCAAGTATACTGGAGTGGGTTGCCATTTCCTTCTCCAGAGGATCTTCCCGACCCAGGGATCGAACCCAGGTCTCCCGCATTGGAGGCAGACGCTTTAACCTCTGAGCCACCAGGGAAGCCCCATAGACAGGTTAGAAGAGATGATCTCAAGTTTCATTTTTAAGTCTAAAATTCCATCTTAAATGTAATTCTAAAGCAAATCCAATACGGATAGAATCGGTAATTAGTATAGCTGATCTTTAGTGAATAAAATATACCATATTGTACTAAGGTTTTTGTTTTTTTTGCTTTCTGATTCAACTTATTCTTGCAGCCAATTAATATATCTTGATTAATACCTGATATATACTAACTACATTCTATAACTAATTAAATCATACATGTTGTGTAAAAAAGTGTGTAAATTTATTATGTAAGTCAGAGGCTAAAAGAAAGGATTATCCAGTTAATGGAGTTGGGACCTTTGCTTAACAATCTCATAGAAATTGTTGTCTTTTCTCAAATCTAAATCAATTTAAAGTATTTCAGTTTTCATATTGATTGATTTCCCAACATTTATTTTACTCCCAATACTAGCCTAAGTTAATCATGAGCATTGACTTCATCTTGCCAGTGATTTGGTTTACATTTTAGAATGAGATCGAGAAAGTAAAAAGAAGCACAATAAGGAGTGAGCATACAAGATTTATTTATGTTTTGTATAATTATGAGAAAATTTTGCATTTATTTTTATGACTTATCTCGACAGCTTTTGTTTACTGGAAATATACATCACTTGAAATATTTAATACATTTTTCTTAAATATTTACTTTGACTCCTAAAACAAAACAGAATGTGTCTTTCCAAATTGACTCATTCATGAAGTAAGGGCCTGTTTGTCTCCAGCTTCTCACCTATCACTTAGCAGACTGTGAGGTGACAGCCAATACTGGCAGAGAAGATTGTTGTGTGAGATGTCAGACTGGAGAAAGCACAAGCTGGAATAAAGATTGCCAGGAGAAATATCAATAACCACAGATATATAGATGACACCACCCTTATGGAAGAAGGTGAAGAGGAACTAAAAAGCTTCTTGATAAAAGTGAAAGAGGAGAGTGAAAAAGCTGGCTTAAAACTCAACATTCAAAAAATGAAGATCATAGCATCTGGTCCCATCACTTCATGGCAAATAGATGAGGAAACAGTGGAAATAGTGACAGATTTTTTTTCTTGGGCTCCAAAATCACTGCAGATGGTGAACTGCAACCATGAAATTAAAAGATACTTGTTCCTTGGAAGAAAAGCTATGACCAACCTCAGTTCAGTCATTCAGTTGTGTCTGACTCTTTGCGACTCCATGGACTGCAGCACACCCAGGCCTCTCTATCCATCACCAATTCCTGGAATTTACTCAAACTCATGTCCACTGAGTGGGTGATGCCATCCAACTATCTCATCCTCTGTTGTGCCCTTCTCCCACCTTCAATCATTCACAGCATCAGGGTCTTTTCAAATGATTCAGTTCTTTGCAATAGGCAGCCAAAGTGTTGAGGTGTCAGCTTCAGCATCAATCCTTCTAATGAATATTCAGGACTTATTTCTTTTAGGATGGACTGGTTGGATCGCCTTGAAATCCAAGGGACTCTCAAGAGTCTTCTCCAACACCACAGTTCAAAAGCATCAATTCATCGACACTCAGCTTTCTTTATAATCCAACTCTCACATCCATACATGACTACTGGAAAAACCATAGCTTTGACTAGATGGACCTTTGTTGGCAAAGTAAGGTCTCTGTTTTTCAATATGCTCTCTAGGTTGGTCATAACTTTTCTTCCAAGGAATAAGTGTCTTAAAAGACACATGAAATTAAATTTTCATTGCTGCAGTCACTATCTGCAGTGATTTTGGAGCCTGAAAAAATAAAGTCTGTCACTGTTTCCACTGTTTCCCCATCTATTTGCCATGAAGTGATGGGACTAGGTGCCATGATCTTAGTTTTCTGATTATTGAGTTTTAAGCCAACTTTTTCACTCTCCTCTTTCACTTTCATCAACAGGCTCTTTAGTCTTTCTTCGCTTTCTGCCATAAGGGTGGTGTCGTCTGCTTATATGAGGTTATTGATATTTCTCCCAGCAATCTTGATTCCAACTTGTGCTTCATCCAGCCCAGCGTTTCTCATAATGTACTCTGCATATAAATTACATAAGCAGTGTGACAATATACAGCCTTGATGTACTCCTTTCCCTATTTGGAACCAGTCTGTTGTTCCATGTCCAGTTCTAACTGTTGCTTCCTGACCTGCATACAGATTTCTCAAGAGGTAGGTTAGGTGGTTTGGTATCCCCATCTCTTTCAGAATTTTCCACAGTTTATTGTGATCCACACAGGTAAAGGCTTTGGCATAGTCAGTAAAGCAGAAATAGGTGTTTTTCTGGAACTATTTTGCTTTTTCGATTATCCAGTGGATGTTGGCAATTTGATCTCAGTTTCCTCTGCTGTTTCTAAGTCCAGATGAACATCTGGAAATTCATGGTTCATGTACTGTTGAAGCCTGGCTTGGAGAATTTTGAGCATCACTTTGCTAGGATGTGAGATGAGTGCAATTATGCAGTAGTTTGAGCATTCTTTGGCATTGCCTTTTTTTGGGATTGGAATGAAAACTGACCTTTGCTCGTCCTGTGGCCACTGTTTTCCAAATTTGCTGGCATATTGAGTGCAACACTTTCACAGCATCATCTTTCAGGATTTGAAATAGCTCAACTGGAGTTTCATCACCTCCATTAGCTTTGTTCACAGTGATGCTTCCTAAGGCCCACTTGACTTCATGTTCCAGGATGTGTGGCTCCAGGCGAATGGTCACACTATTGTGATTATCTGAGTCATGAAATTCTTTTTGTATGGTTATTCTGTGTATTCTTCCCTTGTTCTCTGAATATCTTCTGCTTCTGTGAGGTCCACACCATTTTTGTCCTTTATTGTGCCCATCTTTGCATGAAATGCTCCTTTAGTATCTCTACTTTTCTTGAAGAGATCTCAAGAAAGAGATCTTTTTTTTTCTTCTATTTCTTTGCAGTGCTCATTTTGACCAACCTAGACACCATATTAAAAAGCAGAGACATTACTTTACCAACAAAGGTGTGTCTGGTCAAAGCTATAATTTTTCCAGTAGTCACATACATATGTGAGAGTTGGACTATAAAGAAAATTGAGCGCTGAAGAATTGATGCTTTTTAACTGTGGTGTTGGATAAGACTCTTGAGAGTCTCTTGGACTGTGAGGAGAGCAAACCAGTCAATTTTAAAGGAAATCAATCATGAATACTCATTGGAAGGACTGATGCTGAAGCTGAAGCTCTGATACTTTGGCTGCCTAATGCGAAGAACTGACTCATATGAAAAGACCCTGATGCTGGGAAAGATTGAAGGCAGGAAGAGAAGGGGACAACAGAGGATGAGATAGTTGGATGGCATCACTAGCTCAATGAACATGAATTTGAGCAAGCTCCAAGGGATGCTGAAGGACAGGAAAGGCTGGCATGCTGCAGTACATGAAAAGAGTTGAATATGACTGAATGACTGAACAACACAGCAAATGGTTCAAGGAGGGTGTTTTAACTTCATTGATTTATGCTCGGCTGTCTGGATTCCCAATGCCACTTGCTGAAGAGACTTTTTCTTTGTTGTTTACTCTTTTCCCCTTTGTGAAAGATTAATTAACTGTAGGTTTGAGGGTTTGTTTCTGTGCTCTCTGCTCTCTCTCTGTTCTCTTTCCATTCATCCATATATCTTCTTCTGTGCCAGTTTCGCACCGATTACTGTAGCTTTGTAGTATTGTTTGAATTCTGAGAAGGATCTGCCTCTAGATTTGTTCTTTTTCCTCTGGATTACTGGGTCTTTCCTGGTTCCATACAAATTTTATAATTATTTGCTATAGTTTTGTGTAAAATGTAATGGGTAATTTGATAGGAATTGCATTAAATCTGTAGATTGCTTTGGTGTAGTATGGTCATTTTAACAGTATTAATTCTTCCAATGCAAAAGAACCTTCCCACTTCTTTAAATCATGTTTCTTTTTATTAATATTTTACAGTTCTCAGCCTTTAGATCTTTCACATCCATGGCTATATTTATTCTTTGGTATTTTTTGATGCATTTAAAGCAGGATCATTTTTACTTTCCCTTTCTTATAGTTCATTGTTAGTGTAAAGAAATGCAACAGATTTCTATGTATTAATTTTGCATCCTCCTACTTTGCTGAATTTATTAGTTCTAGTGGGTTTTGTGTGCAGTCATTAGGGCTTTCTATATATAGTGTCATGTCATCTGCATATAATTTTTTCCTCTTCCTTTCCAATTTGAATGCATGTGTGCCCAGTTGCTTCACTCGTTTCCAACTTTCCAATCCTATGAACTGTAGCCTGCCAGGCTCCTTTTTCCATGGGATTCTCCAGGCAAAAACACTAGAGTGAGTTGCCATGCTGTTTCCGGGGGATCTTCCCAACCCAAGAAGCAAAACTGCTTCTCTTATGTCTCGTGCACCACCTGCTAAGCTCCCAATTTAGATACCATTTATTTGATTTTCTTGTCTGACTACTATTGGCAGTACTTTGAATACTACATTGAATAGAATTGGTGAGAATGGGCACCCTTGTCTTGTCCTAGATTTTAGCTGGATGGCTTTCAGCTTTTCATTCTTGAGCATTGTAACGACTATGGACTTGTCATAAAATGTTTATGCTGAGACATGTTCCCTCTTTCCCACTTTGGTGAAAGTTTTTATCATGAATGGATGTTGAATTCTATCAAAGAATTTTCTTCATCTATTGAGATGATAATTGTTTGTTGTCTTTTCTTTTTTTATTGTGGTGTATCATGTTAATTGATTTGTATATGATGAACCATTCTTGGGACCCTGGAATGAATTTAATTTGATCATAGCTTATAATCTCTTTACTTATTGGTGCATTCATTTTTCTAATATTTTGTGAGGAATTTTCCATTTACATTAATCAAGGATATTGGCCTTTAATAATTTTTTCTTTCTTTTCTTTCTTTCTTTTTTTTTTTTTTTGTAGTATCTTAGTCTGATTTGACATCAGGATGTTGGTGGCTTCTTAGAATGTCTTTAGGAGTGTTCCATTCTTTTCAGTCTTTTAGAATAGTGCAAGAACTAATATAAATTTTTTCTTTGTATATTTGGTAAAATTTCCCAGTGAAGCCATTTAGACCTGAACTTTTGCTTGTAGGGAGCTTTTTAAGATGACAGATTCTATTTCACTTCCAGTGATCATTCTGTTCAAATTATCTTTTTTTCTTAACTCATTTTGGAAGGTTGTACATTTCTAGAAACTTGTTCAATTTCTTCTAGGTTGTCCAGTTTGTTGACATAAGGATTCATAGTATTTTCTTATTTTTTAAAAAATTTCTCTGGTATTGGTTGTTATTTCTCATTTTTATTTTTTATTTATTTATTTTTTAATTCAAGCTCTCTTTTCTTCTTGGTGAGCTTGGCTTGATTTTCTTTACATTCCCCCCAAATTTTTTATCTTTATTTTATTTCTCTACTGTTTTTAATCTCTTATTTTTTTCCTCTCTGATCTTTGTTATTTCCTTCCTTTTGATGACTTTGGGGTTTGTTTGTTCCTCTTTTTCTAATTTTTTTAAGTGGTAGGTTAGGTTGTATATTTGAGATCTTCTTCTTTGAGAAAGTCCTGTATCTGTATGGCCTTCCATTTTAGAACTGCTTTTGCTCAGTCCCATAGGTTTTATAAGATTGTCTTTTCATCATCATTTGTCTCTAGGTATTTTTCTGATTTTTCTCTTTCATTTCATTGCTGACCCATTAGGTTTTAGTATTGTGTTTTTAGCTTCCATGTAATCATTCTTTTATCATTTTATTTTATTTCTCATTTTATTTCTATTTACAGAGTTGTGGTCAGAAAAGATGTGTGAAGTAATTTCTACCCCTTACATTTCTTAAGGCATATTTTATGTTCTAGCATGTGATCTATCCTTGAGAATGTTCTATGTGCACTTAAAAGGATATTCTGGGTTTTTGTATGTAATGTCCTGTATATATCAATTAAGTTCATCAGTTCTATTGTGTCACTTAGATTCTCTGCTGCTTTACTGATTTTATGTCCAGAAGATCTGTCCAGTGATGTCAGTACAGTGTTAAAAAGTTCCTACTATTATTGTATTCACTTCAATTATTATTTTTATGTCTGTAGTGTTTGTTTTATGTGTTTAGGTCCTCCTAAATATATTGGGTGGATATATGCTAACAAGTATAATATCCTTTTCTTATATTGATCTCTTTATCACTACATAGTGTCCTTTGTCTTTCATTATGAAATTTGTTTTAAAGACTATTTTATCTGGTATGGGTATCGTTATACCTGCTTTCTTGTTTCATTTGCATGTGCCATTTATCTTGTGGCTTATGTCTTCTTTTCCTCCCCTTCCAATTGTTTTGTTAGATATGTTTAAAAATTACCTTTTCTTTAACTGCAAAGTTTGAGTTGGGTTTATATTGTGATATAAGTATTCCTAGTAAAATATAGACAACTAGGCATGACTGAGGATTGGAGGATGAATTCATGACTGATTTGATGTGTGTGTTAGTCACTCAGTTGTGTCCGACTCTTTGTGACCCCATGGACTGTAGCCCACAAGGCTCCTTTGCCCATGGAATTCTCCAGGAAAGAATACTGGAGTGAGTTTCCATTTCCTACTCTGACAGCATATCGGACATCTCTTGACATTGCCAATAAAAGTTTTCTTCAAATCTTAGTCACATCACAAACCTCTATGACCCTGCTTCAATTTCATCCTAGGTTTCTGCTTTGAGCACTCAGGAAAATGCTGGATTGTAAGTAGTCTGAAGATGGTTCAGTTTGGGAGTAAGAACTGACACTTTTCATGTTGTAAAGGACTAACAAAGTGAATCCTAAGGACAAAACAGAAGTGGGAATAAACTAAGAAAGTAAAGCAAACTGATGGTGATCAACGGTGGACATGCCTGTGGTGACTCATTTAGTCTCTAAAGGTAGGAATGCATGGATAGAAATTAAAAGTACTAATACTTCCTTCATTATAACAAAAAGAGAAGGGAAGATGAGAGTGTAAAGGTTGAAGTTGGGTAGCTGGGAAGTGATAAGTTATCTGATATGATGAGTAGTCATTTAATATCTCAACCTATGTCATGATAATACATTTAATATTGTTTATATTTATCCTTTAAAGGGGAATTTATTTTTATCAGAGGAAATTTATACATTAAAGTATTTATTTAATAAGATTAAAGCTAAATGTAAGAACTAAGGCAGAGAAAGAGAGATGGTATTTTGAAAATGATGGACTCTGTGCCAGGTACACTGTGGTTGGCAATGCAGTAATTTCTCAGAATAATTAGGGACAAATTAGAAAGTTAAGTCGCTCAGTTGTGTCCAACTCTTTATGACCCCATGGACTGTAGCCCACCAGGCTTCTCCATGGGATTCCCCAGGCAAGAATACTGGAGTGGGTTGCCATTTCCTTCTCCAGGGGATCTTTCCAACCCAGGGATCAAACTCACGTCTCCCGCATTGCAGGCAGATGCTTTAACCTCTAAGCCACCAAATATCTTTAAATATTTATTGAAAATGGGATTATGATTCATAGAACTTCTTTAATGACAATGGAAATGAAGTAACAATGGATGTGAGGAAAAGACATATGTACTGCCAAGATTTAGCAATCTAGTTTTAAAAGAAAAACTTGAAGTATTCTAAGTTTGCAATGTATATGATTGAGATGGAAGCAAGATAACTGCATGGGTGTTTAAACCTCAGTTTCCTCAGATCTTGTAGAATATGGAAATAATTTCTCAGAGGCATTTGAAAATTGAAAATATAAATAGCACACTTAGAGGTCCATCTGTCCTTTCAACTGGAGTCCAAAATTTCCTATTTTCTGGAGGTGTGTGATAAGCTAAACTCTCTTCAAATAGCCCAAATGTGAGAATTTCCTGTTCAAACCTGAAGTGACACATTGATGAGAAATCATCTTTTTCCACTGTCACTTCACTCTCAGCCCTCACAGGGCAGTATGTGAAGGTCACAGACATTGTTTACTCTTGTCCTGGATTTACGTTTTTAAATTTCTCCTTTTATTACACAGCTATAGCAGGCCTCTTTTATGAGAGTAACCTGACCTCCCCACTAAAGGACGCACGACTTTCTGGCCAACAGAAGGTATGTGTCCCTCCTCTCCTGTCTCTCTACTAGACCATCTCACTTAGTGGGAACTAGCAAATGTTAGATGTGAAGCAACCGAAGTTAGTTAATATACAACAAAATCAAAGTATGATATTAATTAAAAAAAAAAAACAGGGTAGGAAACAACCGTAAAATATAAAATATGATGGAAGATTTCTCCAAGTATTCAAATTAGTGTCTGTAGAATGCTAGTCAAGTGCATATTTGGATTTGTATATAATCTTAAGTGAAAGCTGCAGGCATCTTGACAGAGAACAACTAGTTTGGGATTTTATAATCAGTAGAAGGTAGGTTTCTTGTACAATAATATGTTAATATATATTTCTCTCAACTTCTATAAATAGATTCTTGGAAAAGAATTCATTGCATAAAAAGGCCAAACATAATTATTTATATATGCACTTAGATTGAATAAAATCAGTTTTATTTTTAATAAAAATCAAGATGACTAATGCATCCATTGACTGAATTATTAAGCTATGTTTTCTTGATTTTATAAGCAATTATCAACACTTATACAAATAAAATGACCTTTACTAACTTTGATATCTATAAGATCTTTCTGGAAGTTTGAACCAACAGTATTCTTCCATGAATGACCTATATTTGTTTATCTTTTTGTGGATTCAGACCTTAGCCACTAAATCAATTATCAATTACATTTGTAAAATAAATATTTTTTAGTCTTTTTCTATTGTTTTATTTTTACTATTTAGGTTATGTTTAGTTTGTCACGTAATATTTTTCAATATATGAAGTAGTATTCTTGCCTAGAGAATCCCACGGACGGAGAAGCCTAGTAGGTTACAGTCCACGGGGTCGCAAAGAGTTGGACACGACTGAGCGACTGAACTGAACTGAACCTCAATTTTTAAAGTTTTCTCAGAATTCCTCAACCATTCAAAATAAAGAGCATTTGGTACCCTTTGTAATAAACAAATGTAAGTCACCATATACTGTAATTTAATGCAGGAAATGCCAACTTTATCCTCATCTTTAAAGTACTTAGTCTATAACCAGTGTTGGATTTCAAAATAATCAAAATTATAGTTGAATCTCTGTTGTAATACACAATATTTTCATTTTAATACAAGCACTGTAATACTGTTAAAATATTTCTGTGGAATCTGACTTTAACTTAATGAGGATATTATTAGTCATGAACTTATTATTTCCTGATTTATTGCTTTTCATTGTTTAACCAATAATATATTGTCAAATATGAAATATCTTTTTTAAAAAAAGTACACCCATGGTGGATTCATGTCAATGTATGGCAAAATGGTATTGTAAAGTAAAATAAAGTAAAAATAAAATTAAAAAATAAATAAAATAAAAAAAGTGTTCTATCATGAAATCCTTATTTGAAGTTCGAAGGAATTTAGAACCAGGCTTTAAGTTTGTTCAGCTGCAAAGTGAACACTAAGGTCTTTGCCCCGCCCCATGTTATTGCAGTAGGATTCTTGTCTCACATACACCACTCATTCCTCAGTTCACTTAGAGCACAGTCCTTGACATCATTCAGCTTCAGAGATGAATAACCAAGGAGTAATCTATGCAGAAATTAAGGGAGTCAAGAACTCAAAGAGACAGCGAATAAAACCTAAGGGCTCTAAAGGTTCCATTTCAATAGCTCAGCAGGAATTAACATATGCTGAATTAAATCTTCAAAACGCTTCTCAGAATCTTCAAAAGACTTCTCAGAATCTTCAAGGGAATGAGGAGAACTACCACGCCAAAGGTAAGACATTACCAGTCACTAGGTGGAACTGTTCCAGGATATGCAGTTGGGGCGCAAAGGTGTGGAGAAGGAGTAGGGAATAAACTCACATATTTTTCATTTTGAGGAAGAGAGCTTAAAATTGGGTATGGTATCTAATGTGAAATCAGAGAACTACTTTCATTTTGGCATTGCTGAAATTTGTAGTCTTTAATCAACAACTAATTCAGCATTATATTTGCTGAAAATGCAATGGTATATTCTGAGAGAAAGACTACAGTCGTAGAAATTTAGTTTGGGGTCCAAGTTTATATACATAACTCTGTTTACATGGGTTCTAGTGTAGGCTGCCGTCTATGGGGGTGCACAGAGTCGGACACGACTGACGCGACGCAGCAGCAGCAGCAGCAGCAGCGGCAGCGTTATGTCTACTCTCTAAACAATTGTCCCCATCACTCCTTTTTCAGTAGTTTCTTTTCTGTCACTGCAGGTTCACCATCACCTCCAGAGAAGCTCATTGCTGGGATCCTCGGAATCATCTGCTTTGTCCTGATGTCCACCGTGGTAACAATGATCGTTATTACTCCCTGTAAGTACATTTTTTAAAAACTGTAAGGGAACTTTTCACTTGAATGATGGTCAGTCCTCTAAACATTTCATGAAGGTGAAGGTGAAGTCGCTCAGTCGTGTCCGACTCTTTGCGACCCCGTGGACTGTAACCTACTAGGCTTCTCCGTCCACGGGATTCTCCAGGCAAGAATACTGGAGTGGGTTACCATTTCCTTCTCCAGGGGATCTTCCCGACCCAGGGATCGAACCCAGGTCTCCCGCATCGGAGGCAGACGCTTTAACCTCTGAGCCACCAGGGAAGCCCCTAAACATTTCATAATATTATAGAATGTGCCTATCATTAAAATATATGCATTTAGAGTAAATGTGGAATGGTAATTCTGAATCTGTCAAAAATATACAACACAGAATATTTACAGAGGGTACGTATTTGTATATTCTGATTTCATGACTCAAAAACATGTATTAGGAGATTGAAAGAACTTATTGATAAACACAAATTAAGTCTTAATTGGTTAAAATAAATACTGTAAGAGGTGGTGGCATCTGTTCCTTTTGGTTTTTGAAATATTTTTTTCCACCAAATCTTCATTGCTTAATTAATTTTTCTTGGTAAAATCAGTTTTATTTTAGATTAATCCTAAACAATAAACCAAATTTTAAACTCAAACTAAAATCATTATGATTTATTTAGAGCAATATTAACTTTTGTGATGATTAATTTTGTAGCTACTCTAATACAGGAACAGACTAACTCCTCTCGGATAACAAGGCTCCAGAAAGGTACATAATGATTTTAAAGCTCTGGCATACATACAGTTGGTATTTTGTCTCTATCTTAGGCTAATGAAAATAAGAATAGATTATGGGGTAGAACATAAATTGGAAAATAGAGCAACAAATATTTGTAAGTAATGATTATAGGAGAATGCTTCTGCCTATACAACAATATGATCAATATGAACAAAACAACAATTGTTGAAAACTAGTTCGACTTTCCTTCTGCTATAATATGATAAGAGACAAATAAGCTTATTATTCTAAAACAGAGGTTTCAGTTCTTAATTTTCAAGATGTGTAAAGAGTGGGTATTTCTGTGTGCTTGCTTTATATGGAGACATAAATTGGGTTATGAGAGACTAACCCTTTCTGTGAATGTATGTGTTGGTTTGTTTAATATGTACCAGCCTTGAGGATGCATAGATATGTTGTCTAAACATGTATATACATATATATGTTTATATCTATGCATATATGTTGGAGAAGGCAATGGCAACCCACTCCTGTACTCTTGCCTGGAAAATCGCATGGACAGAGGAGCCTGGTAGGCTGCAGTCCATGGGGTCCCTAGGAATCGGACATGACTGAAGCGACTTAGCAGCAGCAGCAGCATGCATATATGTAAATTGACTTTTATTTTCTAATATTCAATATTTTTTGGCTAGTAATTCACAATCTTTCTTCAGAATGCCATTGTGGTCATTGTTCAAAAGACTGGTTTACATATTCCAACAACTGCTATTATATTACTTTTGAAGAAAAAACGTGGAATGGGAGTTTGACAGCCTGTGCTTCTTGGAACTCTACTCTGCTTTATATAGATAATGAAGAGGAACTGGTAAGATATCAAATGTTTCCAACATTTTGTTAAAGGCTTGATTCAGTCAGTGTTAAATTTGTTAGAATTCTCTTGTGTTTTTGTATGTATTTGTAGTTTGTTTAAGGCCTGTTATTTTATTAAATAATGGAATACAACTTTATGATACTTTATTAATATTTTATCCTATGAATGCATGCTTGATTATTTCCATTTTTGCTTTTCACTGGAAACCACACTTCTACAATTATATTCTAAGATAAACTGTGCTATTTAATTTTAATATATATCAAGGAAAGTATACATATCACACATTTTCATATAGATCACAAAATAAATAGAACCATGTAATTGCACATCAGATCATGGATTATAAGTTTCAGCTTTCCAGCACCCCATCCTCTGTAACTTCTCATCACTTGTGTGTCCTCCTTATTTACCCACTGTCATGGCATTTAATGTTATAGAAACTCTGCATGTTTTTGCTCTTCATGTACATAGAATCAAACAGTATACATTCTTCTTTAAGTCTCTGCACACTCCCATGTAATAGTTTTGCAATTTATCCATATTCTTGCATTTACATGGTGTTTGTTAAAGTCTATTACTCATTATGTAAATATAACATTTAAAATCCATTCTATCCAGTGTCTCTGAGTGGAGATGGGAGTCTTATGCCCTTAAGGAAAAGAGGCTTCCTAGGTTCAGAACTTTTAGACATGAGACCCTCTTTGCTGGCCCCACCTCCATCTCAGCCTCCCAACTCTTGTTCTCTTTGTGGAAGCAGGAGAAGAACTTCCTCTAACTGCTCCTTGTTAGCAGGTGTCCTGATGGACACTTTGTAAGGCTCACATGGCATTGTCAACAGGATTCCCCTCAACACACTGGAAGAATGGAATGGCTTATCTGTGCCCCCTCCTACAGCTAGGCTGGTAAGTCATTTAGCAGATCTAGGTCATTTTCTTCTTTTGGGGGAAGATATAAGATGCCCCTAATTGTTGTTCCCTAACCTCACCTTGTTCTCTCATCCTGGAGAAGTGATGAGAGACTACATGAGAGTCAAGCTGCTGTTAAGTCTCCAACCACATCACCCTTCTCTTTCCACCTTTCAGAGTTCTCCATTCTTGTGTCTTTCATAAGTTCCCATGCTTATAGTTGCACTTAGCAGGGAGGAGCAGAGAGAAATGAGTCACACTTTGTCTTGTCCACTGGATTCCAGCAATACAGAAAAAAGATTGATTTGGGGTTTATCTAGGCAAAGAATGGTGTGGGTCGCAGAAAATCAACCTTTGTCTTTCGTGTAACTTATTTTCTCAATTTCAATCCCTTAATTTTCTTCTAAAACTGAAACTCAGAAAAATAGAAGCAAAATCCAGTGATATAATCACAGTATCTAGAAAAATGAATGTCACAGAATCTGAAAACATTTAAAACCTTGCTATGTTTAATTTGACAACATGGGTAGCAATGAAACTGCATGAACCAGACTTCTTATTAATATGAGAAAAGCAATGAAACTGATAAACATAAATGTTTGAGTTTATTTTTAATCAAAAGTGCAGACATTGGTTAATGCTTCAACAAATATTAAAACTTTCAACTTTGTATTTTTAGTGTTAGATTAGATTCTAACACTCTCATCTTGTTCAGAAAACTCAGGATCCTATGAAAGAGCACACTATTTGCATTTTAAGAATTAATAAATTCTTTCATAGTGATTAAATGAAAATACTTTTGTGTAGAAAATTCTGAAGTCCCTATCAATTGTGTCATGGATTCCAGTCTTTCGTGAAGGCCTTGGTCATCCGTGGAAGTGGCAAAATGGCTCAACTTGCAAACTACAGTAAGTTTTTAAAAACAATACTATATAGAGAAGGAACATTTTTAAAATATATTTTAAGAATGTTATTAAAACATTTGTTTTGGTTGAATTACACAAAGATGAAGGATGATGAAAGTTAATAAAATGTTGATAGAAATATTAGAAAATGGGATATTCAGTATTCCATTTTCCTAATAACAAACTCTTCCTGAAATTATGTTAAAAACACCATTACCCACTTTCAAAATATCTTTTTATTACTGTTATACAGAAATGTTATAACTTCATGAGCTGTCCTCATATATCATAACAGAATTATGCAATGCTTTCCATTATAGGATATCAAACTTACCTGAGAAAGGAAACTGTGCATTGCTATCCTCAGGGGACATAAAGCCAGAGGGCTGTGAATTCCCAAATAAGTATACTTGCAAGCACAAGCTTGAGAATTAAAAAGTAAGTTTGGCTGCTGTTGGGTAACTTCATCTCTTAAATGGAAATAATAGTATGATTGCCTAAACTTCAAAATGCATTATATTCTTTTTCTAATAATGGAAGTTTTTGTAAAAAAACTATTGAAATTTAATATGCACACCAGAAAGTACAGATATCATTCCTTTGGTGTCTGACTTTTTTGCTCAATAATATGTTTATGTCAATCAAATTTTCTAAAGGATCGCATGGTGTATAGGACCATTTACATGAAATATCAAAAATAAGAAAAGAGAGACCAGAAGCAGATTAATGGTGACCAAAAGCTGTGGGGAGGTGGGGATACAAAATGACTGCTAGCTGAACAGTGATGAATACTTTCTAGATTTTGATAGTGGCTGTGGTTGCAAATTGGAAATGTATATAAAATAACTGATTATACACTTTAAATGGATGAATTTTATGCTATGTAAATCACATTTCAATAAAACTGTTTTAAAAAACTGCTTGGGACTGCATTTAATCTTTAAAGTAAATTGTAAAGAGAGTCATCTTTGCAATATTGATTCTTCTAATCAGTACCATGCTTTATCCTTCCAATAATTTAGGTTTTCTCTTAATTTCTTTATATTTTATTTATTTAATTATTTTTGGCCACTCCAGGTAGCAGGTGGGATCTTAGTTTCCCAGCCAGGAATCCAACCTGCATCCCCCACACTGGGGAGCACAGAGTCCCATCCACTGACTGTCAAGGAAATCCACTTGGCATGTTTTACATTTTTCAATATTGAAATCTTACAGAAATATGGATATTTCATAGCCATGCTTTTGTAAATGTCATTGTTGCTTTTTACATTTTTAGTAATTTTTGCTACTGCTGCAGAAATGAACAAACAAACAAAAAGAGGTTTACAGGCTGATCTTATGTCCAATGATCTCTCTGATTTTATGTATTAATTCTATTGTTTCAAATTTACATTCCTCTGGATTTTTAAAATAAAAACAGATATTGCAACTATAAATAATCACATTTTATTTCCTCTCTCCAGGTGCAATTGCTTTGTTTTTTTCTTGACTTATTTTTACACTGCAAGCTTCTATCTTCAGTGTCGAATAGAAGGCATTGTAAAGGTCCTATATGTATCATTCTTATATTATGGGAATATATTCCAATACTTTATCTTCAAGTATGAGGTTTAAGGATTTTTTTTATCATACTTTTTTACTATGAAAGTAATTCCTGTCTCTTATACACATCTGATCAACGTTTTTTATCATACTTTTATACTATGAAAGTAATTCCATATTATTTATTTTTTCTTATAAATTTTGTAACCAATCAGTAGTGTTCCAGTTTTATTTTTTCCTCAATAGAATGAGAAATTTTTTTTAAATAATGCTTATGTATGGCAAAAACTATCACAATATTGTAATTAGCCTCCAATTAAAATAAATAAACTAATTTTAAAAATAAAGTTTATTGTTTTTCCTCTAAATGTTCTTATTTACTTCAAATATTAACCAGTCAAACATTCCTGAAATGAAACCACAATGATCATTCTGTATTTTCTTTATCTTAAAATCAGTGCATGCATCATACTTAGATTAAAATATTTTCTTCATCAGTTTTCACAAAGAGACAGGACTGAGTTCCTTAATATTATGTAAGCTGGCAAGTTTTGTTCTCAAGGCTCTATTGGGAAGCATTCCTTTTTTTTTTAATCTTACCTAAAGACTTTGTGAAAGACTTGGTATATTTTAAGTGTTATTATTCACTACTGTTACCATTAGAGTTTCTAGAACTTTTTTTGTAGGAGCTTTATACAATGAACGCCATATCTTCAACACATGTTAAGTTTATTCAGGATCTGAGTTGTACTGCATTTGGTAAATTGCACTTTTTAGGCATTCTCTTTTTCATTTAGATAGTAGAATATATTCATAGTATGGTTTTCTTATCTATTTAACATCAGTAAAAACAATAATGGTGTTGTCATACTTATTATAGATGTAAAAGATTTATGCCTTCTCATTTTTTCTTTAAATGACTTTTATCAATTATACTGCCTTTCAAGTGAAAATGACATTGACCATTTTATTCCTTTCTAATGTACTTGCTTTCTTTGTCATGATTTTGCATCATTTATTTTCCTTTTACTTCTTTATTTGGACTATACTTGAATTTAATTTCACTCAGATTGCTTTTTAAGTTTCAGTTTCTTTAATTTTTTAAAATTTTTTTATTATTGTTATTTTTTTGATTTTTATTTTTGCTTTATTTTGCTTTCCAATAC
>SJYT01037105.1:65997-112672 GCA_006410635.1 Cephalophus harveyi | reverse complement strand
TTGGGGGCAGGAGGAGAAGGGGATGACCGAGGATGAGATGGCTGGATGGCATCACTGACTTGATGGACGTGAGTCTGAGTGAACTCTGAGAGATGGTAATGAACAGGGAGGCCTGGCGTGCTGCGATTCATGGGGTCGCAAAGAGTCGGACACGACTGAGTGACTGAACTGAACTGAAGGCAGTTCTATTTGCAAAATTTTAAGGAATCTCCACACTGTTCTCCATAGTGGCTATACTAGTTTGCATTTCCACCAACAGTGTAAGAGGGTTCCCTTTTCTCCACACCCTCTCCAGCATTTATTGCTTGTAGACTTTTGGCTTGCTGCCATTCTGACTGGTGTGAAATGGTACCTCATTGTGGTTTTGATTTGCATTTCTCTGATAATGAGTGATGTTGAGCGTCTTTCCATGTGTTTTAGTTTCTAGTGGCACCTCCTCAAATTTATTCTTTTTTATTTTTTTGTTTGCAATGTATGCATTTAAGGCAATCAATATTTCATAAGGCAGATTTTACTATTGCATTTTCCTTTTAAATCTTAAAAATTGAGAACTTTGTGGATTTTTCTTTGGTTCATATGTTATTTATAAATGTGTAACTGAACTTAAAACTAGATAAAGGTTTTCATATTTTTGGTTGTTACCTTCTAGCTTAGATTATAAATAATTTCTATGAATCTGGAAGCAATCTATATCTCTATTATATGTGGCTGGTGTGAATGAGGAGGAAATCTTAACTTTTAATTTTTTTATAATAAATTAAAAATTAAATTTGAGTGCTCATCTGCCAAACTTGACTTATGGCTGTTATAGTGACACTACAGTTCTATATGAGGTGAGGTGAGGTGAGGTGAAGTCGCTCAGTCGTGTCCGACTCTTTGCGACCCCGTGGACTGTAACCTACTAGGCTTCTCCGTCCATGGGATTCTCCAAGCAAGAATACTGGAGTGGATTGCCATTTCCTTCTCCAGGGGATCTTCCCAACCCAGGGATCAAACCCGGGTCTCCCACATTGGAGGCAGACGCTTTAACCTCTGAGCTACCAGGGAAGCCCTACTTCATATTAATGTAGTCAGAATTATGAATATATAGTGAATTTTTGGAAAATTTTAGTGTAATTAAAAATGTGAGTATTCTATACAAGTATCTAAGTGTGTGTGTGCACAAATATTTTGGTTAATTGTCTAGTTTAGATCTATCTGTGGCCTTACTGGTATAACTGCTTGCCAGATGAGCAGTGAGAAGTATTTGTTCAAATCTCGATTTATGACTGTTTAACCTACCTACTTTTCTCAAATCTTTGTTGAACTTGTATTATTAAGTACATGCAGTTTTTTGTAATTGCTAATGGTTTGGATCCTCTGTATATTGTTATGAAACATGCTTCATCTTTTCTAACAAGGTTCTTCCCTTGTATTATGACAGTACATTAACTTTACTAGTTCTATCATCTTGTATTGCATCATATCATTTTTCATCTTTGTAAATTTTCTCTTTATTTTTTAAAAAATTCTAACTAGGACAGCAGTTATTAAAATAACTCTTCTAAATATATAGCTGTATTAAACAAAATGTTTTAAATTATGAACATTCTTAGAAGTGGAAGGCTATTTCATATATATTTAACCTAATTTTAAAATTATTG
Source organism: Cephalophus harveyi (assembly GCA_006410635.1). Lineage (NCBI taxonomy): Eukaryota > Metazoa > Chordata > Mammalia > Artiodactyla > Bovidae > Cephalophus > Cephalophus harveyi. Next base: position 111,029 of record SJYT01037105.1, on the reverse strand, counting down.
TAAACTTTATATAGTTTATTTGTATGTAAGTATATATAATTAAAGTATAATACATTGTTTCTTTGAATTCTACTTTATTTTTTTTCTTATTTTTCAAAATATGACCCTAACTATTTCCTTTATATAGAGTCATTTAAAAAATTTGCTTGAAAATGAATTGATCTTGTCATTAGGTTAAAAGGACATTTTCACTTGTTATTGGCTTCCAATTTATCTATCTCTCTTAGGTCACTAAGTATGGCCATTAATAGACATGGTTACAAATTGATATATTCATATCATAAAAAGTAAAGTCAAACTACTTTTAGTGTTTTGAGTAATTTTATCTTTGCTATATGTTGTCTGAACATAGATTGTATTAAAATTAAATGCCAGAGAAAGTGAAAATGAAAATGTACTCACTCAGTTGTATCCGATTCTGCAACCCCATTAACTGTAGCTTGCCAAACTCCTCTGTCCACGGAATTCTCCAGGCAAGATTACTGGAGCGGGTAGTCATTCCCTTCTCTAGTGGATCTTCCCAACCCAAGGATCGAACCCATGTCTCTTGCATGGAGGGCAGTTTCTTCAGATTAAACTCATATTTTGACATATAACAAAGAACCTGACATGTATACCGTTATTTAATTGAAAACAGCAAAGTGTATGACAGCAGTAGATATAACTACTTCAAATTTTAAAAATTAACAGTATATTTTACATTGTGTGACATTTTACATTCATCTCTAATGAATGTTTCAATAGCTATAATTCTAGGATGTGAGTAATAGAGAAAATTATCAATTTAGTTTATGAAACTAAAATATAATTGATAGATACAACCATATAGGTAGCCATTAGTCACTGTTTTAGAAGCCTCAAATATTAGTCTTCATTACCAGGAGATAACTGAGTTTACATTACATTTTTCTAGATTTCAGAAAGTTAAAAATAGTGTTTCACTGAATTCAATGTTTGAGAAGTGATGCTAAAAGTGAATATCCTTAGGAATGGTAGATAAGCATTTATCCTTTTCTTGATACAAGTGACAACTGATGAAATAAAATCCATTTGAGGCAAATTTGATAGTTTATTTAATGTTTTATGTATTGTATATTCATGTGCATTTTGCAAAAACGTCAACATTTTCTGCCTTCCCCATTTTCTTGTGAAGTAAAAATTTAAAAGTTTATTTCTCCCCCTATGGAAACTTGGGCTTTTGTTATTTACAACAAATATTCCTATTAAAAATATAGGTAACAAGTTATGATTTGAGGATCATCAGTGAATGATATGGTGAGTATTCAATATTTTGATCTCTGCCATGGTGATATAGCTTGATATTATTTGATGTTTTACCCTTCCCAAAGACATTTATCTTTATCAGAGGAAACCTGAATAAGTTATTTAGGAATAATATAATTAGATGCAGCTATTTTAAGAACTAGGGCTGAAAAATAAAAAAAATAAGTTTAGGCATTCATCTTTTTGTAACAGTTAATTTAATCTAGACAAGGTAGTTGCTGCTGCTGCTAAGTTACTTCAGTCGTGTCCAACTCTGTGTGACCCCATAGACGGCAGCCCACCAGGCTCCCCCGTCCCTGGGATTCTCCAGGCAAGAACACTGGAGTGGGTTGCCATTTCCTTCTGAATTAGTGACAAATGGTATGGAGTTGCCCTCATAGTCAGCAAAAGCGTCTGAAATGCAGCACTAGGGTGCAATCTCAGAAAATACAGAATGATCTCTGTTCATTTCCAAGGCAAACCATTGACTATCACTGTAATCCAAGTGTATATCCCAACCAGTAATGCTGAAGAAGCTGAAGTTGAACAGTTCTATGAAGACTTACAAGACCTTTTAGAACTAACACCCAAANGAAATGCAGCACTAGGGTGCAATCTCAGAAAATACAGAATGATCTCTGTTCATTCCCAAGGCAAACCATTGACTATCACTGTAATCCAAGTGTATATCCCAACCAGTAATGCTGAAGAAGCTGAAGTTGAATGGTTCTATGAAGACCTACAAGACCTTCTAGAACTAACACCCCCAAAAGATGTCCTTTTCATTAAAGGGAACTAGAATTCAAAAGGAGAAAGTTAAGAGATACCTGGAGTAACAGGCACATTTGGCCTTGGAGAACAAATTGAAGCACGGCAAAAGTTAACAGAGTTTTGTCAAGAGAACTCACTGGTCATAGCAAACACCCTCTTCAAACAACACAAGAGATGACTCTACACAGGGACATCACCGGATGCTCGATACTGAAATCAGATTGACTATATTCTTTGCAGTCCAAGATGGAGGAGTTCTATACAGTCAGCAAAAACCATCTGAAGAGGAAGTGGCAAATAGATCCAAGGCATTAAATCTGATAGCCACAATGGTTGAAGAACTATCGACAGAGGTTCATGAAATGGTTCAGGAGGCAGTGATCAAGAACATTCCCTAGAAAAAAATGCAAAATGGTTATCTGAGGAGGCTTTACAAGTAGCTGAGAAAAGAAGAGAAGCTAAAGGCAAAAGAGAAAAAGATATACCCATTTAAAAACAGAGTTCCAAAGAATAGCAGGGAGAAATAAGAAAGACTTCCTCAGCTATCAATGCAAAGAAATAGAGGATAACAGTAGAATGGGAAAGACAAGAGATCTTTTCAAGAGAACTAGAGATACCAAGGGAACATTTCATTCAAAGATGGGCACAATAAATGACAGAAATGGTATGGATTTAACAGAAGCAGAAGATATCAAGAAGAGGTGACAGAATACACAAAACAACTATACAGAAAAAATTTTCATGACCCAGATAACCATGATGGTTGATCACTCACCTAGAGCCAGACATCCTTGAATGTGAAGTCAAGTGGACCTTAGGAAGCAAAAGCTAGTGGAGGTGCTGGAATTCCAGTTGAGCTATTTCAAATCCTAAAAGATGATGCTGTGAAAGTGCTGCACTCAAAATGCCAACAAATTTAGAAAACTCAGCAGTGGCCACAAGACTGGAAAAGGTCAGGTTTCATTCCAATTCCAAAGAAAGGCAATGCCTTAGGATGTTCAAACAACTGCACAGTTGCACTCATCTCACATGCTAGCAAAGTAATGGTCAGAATTCTCCAAGCCAGGCTTCAACAGTACATGAACCATGAACTTCCAGATGTTCAAGCTGGATTTAGAAAAGGCAGAGGAACCAGAGACCAAATTGCCAACATCTGCTGGATCATCAAAAAGCAAGAGAGTTCCATAAAACCGTCTACTTCTGCTTTATTGGCTATGCCAAAGCCTTTTACTGTGTTGATCACAACAAACTGTGGAAACATACAGAGCATGAGATGATTGGATGGCATCATTGACTCAGTGGGCATGAGTCTGAGCAAAGGTTGATAGTTAAGGACAGGGGAGCCTGGAATGCTACAGTTCATGGGGGAGTGGGGATGTGAATTATCCAACATGACTTAGCAACTGAAAAAAAACAGTCCTTAAATAACTACTGTTAATGGATTATGATTGTTTTCATTGTAACCAAAAAGACATAATGCTAATATAATGAAAAGAAATATGTAAGGCCATGTAGTAAATCTGAATTAGTGATGTGTTGTATGTGCTAAGTCGGTTTAGTCATGTCTGACTCTTTGCGACACTACGGACTATAGCCACCAGGTTCCTCTCTCCATAGGGATTCTCAGGCAAGAATAGTGAAGTGGATTGCCATGACCTGCTNAAGAAATATGTAAGGCCATGTAGTAAATCTGAATTAGTGATGTGTTGTATGTGCTAAGTCGGTTTAGTCATGTCTGACTCTTTGCGACACTACGGACTATAGCCACCAGGTTCCTCTCTCCATAGGGATTCTCAGGCAAGAATAGTGAAGTGGATTGCCATGACCTGCTCCAGGGGATCTTTCCAGGGATTGAAGCCACGTCTCTTTTGTCTCCTGCATTGGCAGGAGGGTTCTTTTCCACTAGCTATAACTGGGAAGCCCCAGTGACAAATATTGTTAATAGAATTATGACTTATTCCACAACAGGAATGAAAATATGAGAGTATAAGGAAATGAAAAATGTAATGACAAAATTTAGCAACTTTATATAAAAGTAGAACTTAAAACATTGAAGGCACCCTTAGCAAAGCCTGTTTGTAGTATGTGTGATTGAGATAAAAACAAGTTAACAATATTGTAGTCATCTTTTTCTCAGTATCTTTTAGAAAATGAAAAAAACTTCTCAGAGGCACTTGCCAAAGGCAAACTAAATGACACACTACATACCCAGAGTCTCCTATATTCTGGAGGTGTGTCATGAGATAAATTGTCTTCAAAATACTCAGGTGTAAGAATTTCCTGTTTAAACTTTGTGACTTGTTGATAAGAAATCTAGCTTTTTCACTATTGCTTCACTGTGGGCCTTCACAGGGCAGTCTGTGAAGACCACAAATACTGTTTACTACAGTAACTTGGTCACCCACAAAAGGAGGCAGGACTCTGGCATACAGAAGGTATGTGTCTCTCTCCTTCATAATTCCTCATCTCATTTGGTATGAGGTTACCCAAGCCTAGATATGGTTCAATTTAAGGACAATTTATATGTAGCCAAATCAAGGATATATTGGTAGATTTATTTGAATAATTCTGAGAATTATGTAAGTGTAAAATATGAAATATTATGGAGGATTTTGTAAAATATTCAGATTCTTGCCTGTTTATTATTCAAGTGCATATGCATATGTGTAAATGAGTTTCTAAGTCAATGCAATTTAAAGTGAAATCTTATAAGCACCAGGACAAGGAACGGTTACTGCTGTATTTTGTCATCAATAGAGATATATTTATATATGTCATTAAACATTTCACTCAGCTTTTAAAAATAGATTCTTAAAGGGGGTTCATGAAATTGTGAAGGGCCAGTGTAATTCTTCATAGATCTAGATAGAATAAAAGTAGTTGAGTTTTAATAAAAATAAGACTGATGCAGCTTCAATAAATCTAGGACAACCAGTGGAGCTGTCTCTTATACACATCTAGATGTGTATAAGAGACAGACCTTGTACACTTCAAAGCCAGAAATAATTCTAGTTCTCACCAACTACTGACTCCAGTGACAGAATTATTAATATGCATTATCTGACATTTAATTGCTAATACAACTACAGCTCTCCTCATTGATTTCACACCTATAGGATTTTTCTGGAAGTTTGTGTCAGTATCGCTCTTCCATAATTGATTGACATTTTTATTTATCATTTTATGATTTCATTACTCAGCCATTATCAATTGCTAATTACTTTTGAAAAGTAACTATTTTAAAATCTTTTAATATTATTTTCTTTTTATTGTTTAGTAAGCTTTGAATAGTTTAATATGTCATGCAACATTTTTAACATGCAAAATATTTCTCTAAATTTATAATGATTTCAAAGAACTTGCAATCAAAATAAAATAAAAAATACTATTTGATAGCATTTCATTTTTTTTAATAAATAATACCACTAATTAAAGTAGTTTAGTGCAGGAAATATTTCATATGCCAATACTATTATTCTCTCTTTTTTAGAAGCCTCAATCCTTAAACATTAATGGGCTTTAAAATTATCATAAAAGTTGTTATATTGGTGCATCTGTTTTTTCCAGTATGGCATTTTGATTTCAACACAGTTGCTGTAACAGCTTTTGAATGTTTCTATGCAAATAGACTGTAAATTGATAAGGATGTTATTCTTTATAAACTTTATTTTTCACCAATTTATTAATTTCATTGCTCCAATGATAAATAGCATTATTTCAAATGCAGAACATTATTTTTAAAACTTAGTCTCTCTTGAAACACTTGCTAAAGCTTTACAGAAATGAGAACCAAACATGCACCTTGCTTAACTGCAAAATGAGTGCTGTCACTCATCTCACACACCACCCGCTCCAGGCTTCTTGTGATTTTATACACCATTTATTAACTACCTAGGTACAGTTTTCATAGAGCGCCATCCTTGACATTACACAGCTGCGGAGATGAACAATCAAGCGGAAAACTACCCAGAACCAAGTCTGGCTAAGGACGCCAGGAAACAGCAAATGAGAGGTAAGAGCACGCAAGGTTTCCTTTTAGTCACTGAGCAGGAGAAAACCTACAGGGAATTAGAATTTCAAAATGCTTCTCACTATCCTCAGTGGAGTGACAGGAGCTACCAGTGCAAGTGTGAGAATTTGATAGCTCACATACTTTTTATTTATGAGGATCAGAGTTTGATTTTGAAATACAGTACTCTAGAATGAGCTTCCTGGTGGCTTCGTGATAAAGAATCCACCTGGCAATGCAGCAGACGCGGGTTGGATCCCTGGCAAATCCCATGGACAGAGGAGCCTATCTATTCCAGCACTGTTATAATTTGTGGTCTTTGATATACAACTTGTGAACTGTTATATTTGCTGAAAATATATGTATTCTGAGAGGAGGATTACAATGTTTCATATGGATTTGGGGTCCAAGTTGATGTCTGTGAATACTCACGGATGTGGGATCTTTTGTTCTTCTAAAACAACTGTCTCCATCACTCCTTTCTCAGTGTTTCCTTTTCTCTCCCTGCAGATTTACCGTCACCTTGAGATAAGTTTGTTGCCGTGATTCTGGGAATCATCTGTTTTGTCTTGATGTATACTCTAGTGAGAGTGATAACTTTTATTCCGCGTAAGTTTATTTTTGAAAATGTGATTGAACTTTTCACTTTAATGATCATCAGTGCCTTCTCAAAAATCATACGATGAAATAAAACTCTTATTTAATATGTGCATTCNATCATCTGTTTTGTCTTGATGTATACTCTAGTGAGAGTGATAACTTTTATTCCGCGTAAGTTTATTTTTGAAAATGTGATTGAACTTTTCACTTTAATGATCATCAGTGCCTTCTCAAAAATCATACGATGAAATAAAACTCTTATTTAATATGTGCATTCAGCCTAAATGTGGAATAAGATATTCTCAAATTGTCTAAAGTATAAATAGGATGATTCTAGGGAATATTATATATATGTATACATTTGTACATATGTGTGCATGTATATATATATGTGTTTTCTGATTTCATAACTCAAACACAGGCTTTAGGAAGCTGAAAGACCTTATTGAGAAATACAAATTAGTTCTTGAGATTGGTTAAACCAAATACTGTAATAGGTGGAGAAGTCTATTCCTTTAGGCTTTTGTTAATATTCCCCCCTCCCTATTTAATTACTTTGTTAATTTTTCTTGGTAAAAGCAATTTTATTCCAGATAATTCTCATTCTAAAAAACACCACATTTAAACTAAGAAACTAAAATTATTATGATTTATTTAGATCAGTGTTAATTTTTTAAAAGATCATTTCAATGTTTTCTAGGTACTAAAATACCAGAGCAGAACAATTCCTGTATTATAACAAAGCTCTGAAATGTTACATAATAATTTTCAAAGTTCTGATATTAAATACACTTAGTTTTGTCTATGTCTTAGGTTAGACAAAGATAATAATCATCTTTACAGGAAAGCATAAATTATAAAATCAAATGATGAACATTCATAAACGATCATAGAAGTGTTCCTTCTTAGACAACAATACATAGAAATATTCAGTTACAATCACCATACCTACTGCTGCCAGTTGGCTTAAATTTCTTCCTGTGATAATACAATATAAATAATTTTACATTCTACAAAAGGAGTGTCATTGATTATCAGGTTATGTAGAGAGTACATATTTTGTTTGTCTGTTTGCTTCCTATAGGGACATTGGGGAATGAGAGGTTGACCATTCTCTGTGAGTGTGTATATGAGTATGTACCAGCCTGTGAGAATGCATAACTATGTTATGTACATATATTTTATACTTAGCAAATATGTAAATGAAGTTTAATATCTTTAAGATTAATTTTTTTGGATAATAATTTGTAATCTTTCTTCAGAATGTCATTCTGGTCATTGTCCAAAAGACTGTTTACATATTCCAACAACTGCTATTATATTACTTTTGGGAAAAAAAAAAACATGGAATAGGAGTTTGATAGCCTGTACTTCTAGGAACTCTATTCTACTTTATATAGATAATGAAGAGGAAATGGTAAGATATTAAATGTTTCCAACACTTTGCTAAAGGCTTGATTCAGTCAATATTATATTTGTTAGCATTCATTTGTGTTTTTGTACATATCTGTAGTATGTTTAAGGCTTTGTATTTCATTAAACAATGGAATACAACTTAATGATATTTTATTTATATTTTTATCTTATTAATGCATGCTTTATAATTTCCAGTTCCTGCTTCTTTTGAAAACCATGCCTCTACAAATGCTATTAAATTCTAAAATAAACTGTGCTACTTAATTTTACCATATATGAAGGAAAGTATACATATCATAATTTTGCATATTGATAAAAAATAGAACCGTATAATTGCACATCAGACCATGGATTAAAAATTTTCAACTCCCAGCTGCCCTGAAAAGTGAAAGTGCTAGTCGATCAGTCGTATGGGACTCTGCGATCCAATGAACTGTAGACCACCAGGCTCCTCTGTCGATGGACTTTCCCAGGCAAGGATACTGGAATAAGTAGCCATTCCCTTCTCCAGGGGATCTCCCTGACCTGAGGGTAGAACCCTGTCACCTGCACTGTAGGCAGATTCTTTACCAGCTGAGTCACCAGAGAAACCCAGTGGCCCCATCCTCTGTAATTTCTCATCACATCTATGTCCTCCTTATTTACCCACCATCATGACTTTTGATATTACAGAATCTCTGCGTGTTTTTACACTTCATATACGTGGAATCATACAGTTTGCATTTTTCTTTCTGTCTCTGCTCACTCCCATATGCTATTTTAAAAATCATCCTATTCTTGCATTCACCTTGCAATCATCCTCATTCTTGCATGAGGAGTTAAACTCTACTCCTCATTATGTAAAATCCATTCCGTGCAATGTCTCTGATTGGAGACGGAGTCTTACACCTTCAGCGATAAAGAGGCTTCCTGGGTTCAGTACTTTAAGTCATGGAATCACCTTTGGTGATCCCATCCTTACCCCTACGACCTAATTCTAGTGACTCTTGGCGGAGAAAGGACAAGCACTTCCTCTGACTGCTACTTGTTAGCACATGTTCTGATGGATCACCTCGTAAGGCTCACTGGGTGCTGCTCACAGGATTCCTCTCAACACACAGGAGGAATGGCTTATCTGTGCCACCTCCTACAGCTAGGCTGGGTGTTGGGTGTTGGGAAGCAGCAGGTCTCCATCACTTTCTTCTGTTGGGGAAGGGATATAAAATGCCCCTAATTTTTCCGTCACCTCAGGGTCTCAAACCATTTCACTTTTCTCTTCCTACCCTTCAGCATTCTCCTTTCTTGTGTCTTTCATTGGTTCCCTTGTTTACAGCTGACCTTAGCAGGGAGGAACAGAGAAATGAGTCTCTGATCCCTGGTCTGGTCCACTGGATTCCACCAATACAGAAACAGATGGCTTTGGGGTTTATCTAGTCAAAGAATGCCGTGGGACCTGGAAAACAAATCTTTGTCTTTCATGTCATTTATTTTCTCAATTTCACTCCCTTAATTTCTTTCTAAAACTGAAATTCTGAGAAACATAGTAGTGATATCATAGTAGTAATATCATCACAGTATCTGGAAAAAAGAATGTCACAGAATCTAAAAATATTTAAAACCTTGCTATATCAGCAATTTGACAACATGGGTAACAATTAAACTACCTGAATCAGACTTTTCCTTATTAACATAAGAAAAGCAATGAAACTGCTAAACAAATGTTTGAGTTTATTTTAAATCAAAAGTACAGACAGTGGTTAATGCTTTGACAAGTATTAATTTTCAACTTTGTACTTTTAGTGTTAGATTAGACTGAACTCTCATCTTGTTCAGAAAACTAAGGATCCTTGATTTCTTTCATCAGTATTTCATAGTTTTCTATATGTAGATCTTTTGTTTCTTTAGGTAGACTTAATCTAAGTATTTTATTTTTTTCATCACAATGGTAATGAAATTGCTTCCTTAATTTCTCTTTCTGTTTTCTCCTTGTTAGTGTATAGGAATGCAAGGGTTTTCTCTGTATTAATTTTATATCCTGCAACTTTACTATATTCATTGATTAGTTCTAGCAACTTTCTGGTGGTGTCTTTATGGTTTTCTATGGAGAGGATCATGCCATCTGCAAACAGTGAGAGTTTTACTTCTTTTCCAATCTGGAATCCTTTTATTTCTTTTTCTTCTCTGATTGCTGTGGCCAAAACTTTCAAAACTATGTTGAATAGTAGTGGTGAGAGTGAACACTCTTGTCTTGTTCCTGACTTTAGGGGAAATGCTTTCAAGTTTTCACCATTGAGGATAATGTTTGCTGTAGGTTTATCATATATAGCTTTTATTATGTTGAGGCATGTTCCTTCTATGCCTGCTTTCTGGAGGATTTTATCATAAATGGATGTTGAATTTTGTCAAAGGCTTTCTCTGCATCTATTGACATAATCATATGGTTTTTATCTTTCAGTTTGTTAATGTGGTGCATCACATTGATTGAATTGTGAGTATTGAGAATCCTTGCATACCTGGAATAAAGCCCACTTGGTCATGACATATGATCTTTTTAATATATTGTTGGATTTTGTTTGCTAGAATTTTGTTGAGGATTTTTGCATCTATGATCATCAGTGATATTGCTCTGTAGTTTTCTTTTCTGTGGCATCTTTGTCTGGTTTTGGTATTAGGGTGATGGTGGCCTCATAGAATGAGTTTGGAAGTTTACCTTCCTCTGCAATTTTCTGGAAGAGTTTGAATAGGATAGGTGTTAGCTCGTCTCTAAATTTTTGGTAGAATTCAGCTGTGAAGCCATCTGGTCCTGCTTTTGTTTCTTGGAAGATTTTATGACAGTTTAAATTTCTGTGCATGTGAAAGCTCTGTTAAGATTTTCTATTTGTTCCTGGTTCAGTTTTGGAAGCTTATACTTTTCAAAGAATTTGTCCATTTCTTCCAAGTTGTCCATTTTATGTGAAATAAGTCAAAGATGACACAAATACATGGAAAAATATACAAAGTTCATGGATTGGAAGAATATAGTGAATAAGTATACTACCAAAAGCAATCTTGGAGAAGGCAATGGCACCCCACTCCAGTACTCTTGCCTGGAAAATCCCATGGACAGGGGAGCCTGGTAGGCTGCAGACCATGGGATCTCTAAGTCGGACACGACTGAGTGACTTCACTTTCACTTTTTACTTTCATGCATTAGAGAAGGAAATGTCAACCCACTCCAGTGTTCTTGCCTGGAGAATCCCAGGGACGGGGGAGCCTGGTGGGCTGCCGTCTATGGGGTCGCACAGAGTTGGACACGACTGAAGCGACTTAGCAGCAGCAGCAGCAAAAGCAATCTATAGATTCAATGCAATCCCTATCAAGCTACCAACAGTATTTTTCACAGAACTAGAACAAATAATTTCACAATATGTATAGAAATACAAAAAAAAAAATCTCAAATAGTCAAAGCAATTTTGAGAAAGAAAAATTAAACTGGAGGAATCAACCTACCTGACTTCAGACTATACTACAAAGCTACAGTCATCAAGACAGTATGGTACTGGCATAAATACAGAAATATAGATCAATGGAACAAAATAGAAAGCCCAGAGATAAATCCACACACTTATGAAAAACTTAGACAAAGGAGGCAAGAATATAAAATGGAGAGAAGACAAACTCTTTAACAAGTGGTACTGGGGAAAACTGGTCAACCACCTGTAAAAGAGTGAAACTAGAACACTTCCTAACACCATACACAAAAATAAACTCAAAATGAAATTAAAGATCTAAATGTAAAACCAGAAGCTATAAAACTCCTAGAGGAAAACATAGGCAAAACACTCTGACATAAATCATAGCAGGATCCTCTATGACCCATCTCCCAGAGTAATGCAAATAAAAGCAAAAATAAACAAATGGGACCCAATTAAACTTAAAACTTTTGCACAATGAAGAAAACTATAAGCAAGGTGAAAAGACTTCAGAATGGGAGAAAATTATAACAAATGAAGCAAGTGACACAGAATTAATCTCAAAAATATACAAGCAGCTCATGCAGCTCAATTCCAGAAAAATAAATGACCCAATCAAAAAATGAGACAATGAACTAAACAGACATTTCTCCAAAGAAGACATACAGATGGTTAACAAACACATGAAAAGATGCTCCACATCACTCATTATCAGAGAAATACAAATCAAAACCACAATGAGGTACCATTTCATACCAGTCAGAATGGTTGCTATCAAAAAGTCCTCAAACAATAAATGCTGGAGAGGGTGCAGAGAAAAGGGAACCCTCTTACAGTGTTGGTGGGAATGCAAACTCGTACAGCCACTATGGAGAACAGTGTGGAGATTCCTTTAAAAAATGGAAATAAGGGGTGGTCCTAAGATGGCGGAGGAATAGGATGAGGAGACCACTTTCTCCTCCACAAATTCACTGAAATATCATTTGAACACTGAGAAAATTCCACAAAACAACTTCTGAAAGCTGGCAGAGGACACTAGGCACCCAGAAAGGCAGCCTATTGTCTTTGAAAGGAGGTAGGGACAAAATATGGACTTCCCTGGTGGCTCAGATGGTAAAATGTCTGCCTACAATGCGGAAGACCTGGGTTCAATCCCTGGGTCGGGAAGATCCTCTGGAGAAGGAAATGGAAACCCACTCCAGTACTCTTTCCTGGAAAATCCCATGGACAGAAGAGCGTGGTAGGGTGCTACAGTCCATGTGGCTGCAAAGAGTCAGACACGACTGAGCGACTTCACTTCACTCAGGACAAAATATAAAAGATAAAAAGAAAGACAAAAGGCTTAGGGACGGAGACCCATCCTGGGAAGGGAGTTGTGAAAGAGGAGAAGTTTGCAAACAACAGGAAACCCTCTCACTGGTGGGTCTGTGGGGAATTTTGGAATCTCAGAGGGTAACATAACCAGGAGGAAAAAATAAATAAATAAAACCCACAGATTACGTGCCTAACCACAACTCCCAGCAGAGAATTAGTCCAGACGCTTGCATCCACCACCAGCAAGCGGGGACTGAACAGGAAGGCACAGGCTGCATTGCTTAGGGTAAGGACTGGGCCTGAATGTCCTGAGGACAATCTGAGGGAGCTAACATGAGATAGCAACCCAAACTGGGATAGCCAGAGACAGAAAAAGAAAGAAAGAGAGAGAAAGAGAAAATTTTCCTGCATAAAGCTCTAACCTAAGGTACTGCCAGGCACGCACACAGAGCAAAGGACTGAGCGAATACCAGGGTAGAGCTAGCCAGCTGCTGACCAGCCCGTCCCCCACTGGAGGCAGAGAGACAGGTAGGCGACAGCCAGAGCTGGAGGGAGAGGGGCAATCTTGGCCTCAGAGATGGTATCCTCCACCAAACTGTGAGCAGGCTCCCAGTTGCTAACCAAGTCTACCTGGGATCCTGGATGATTGACATCCACCAGGAGGGTCACCGCCAGAGATCAGCTCCCCAGAAGAGACACACAGCACACCTGAGATGGTGCTCCTGCTGTGCACCCAGGAAACCAAGCGGCTGGGCCCAGGGAGGTGATAAGATGCACTGCCCCACCTGGGGACAGTGTGTCACCAAGCACCTGTTTATCTGAGCTGCTTAGACCTGGGAAGGGCAAAAAACGCAGGCCCAACCAAGTCTGTGCCTTTGTGGAGTACCCAAGAACCTGAACCTGAGCAGCTTAGACCTGGGAAGTGCACTCAACCCAGGGTCCGCTTTAGACAGATCCGCTGAAGAGCAACCTGGAGCCTGAGCAGTGTAGACTGGGACATGCTGGGACACGCTGTGAGTAGGGGCAAACCCAGTGTGGCCTAGACACCGCGAGCACTCCCTGCACACGTCAGTGATATTCGTTTGCAGTGTTCCTCCCTCCCCACAGCACAACTGAACAAGTGAGCCTAAATAAGTGACCACCTCCTCCCCCTTGTGTCAGGGTGGAAATTAGACCCTGAAGAGACTTGCAAACAGAAGCCAAAATAAACAGAGGGAACTGCTTTGGAAGTGACAGGTGCAACAGATTAAAACCGTAGTTAGCACCAGCTACATTGGAAGGGGCCTATAGACCTTGAGAAGAAGTATAAGCTGGAACAAGGAACTGTATGAAACTGAAGTGACCCCACCCACACTGTCTGCAACAGCTCCAGAGAAATTTCTAGATTTATTTTACTATTATCACATTTTTTAATTTAATTTTGTTTAAGTCCTTTATTACTCTCTTAATTTTCATTTTTATAACCTACTATTACCTTGCAAAAAAAAAAAAAAACTATTAAAAATACAAACATCTGGAGGCTAAACAACAAGCTTCTGAATAACCAACAAATCACAGAAGAAATAAAAAATGAAATTAAAATATGCATACAAATGAATGAAAATGAAAACATAACAACCCGAAGCCTATGGGATTCAGTAAAAGCAGTGTTAAGGGGAAGGTTCATAGCAATACAAGCTTACCTTGAGAAATAAGAGAAAAGTCAAATAAATAACCTAACTCTACACCCAAAGCAATTAGAAAAGGAAGAAATGAAGAACCCCATGGTTCGTAGAAGGAAAGATACCATAAAAATTAGGGCAGAAATGAATGAAAAAGACAAAGGAGATCATACCAAAAATTAACAAAGCTAAAAGCCTGTCTCTTATACACATCTCCTACTATTACCTTGCAAAAAAAAAAACCACCTATTTTTAAAGCAAATTTCAAATATATTTTTTAATAATTTTTGTGATTTTTTATTTTTTTTTAATATTGTATTTTGGGAGTATAACCTCTACTCTAGATTTTTAATCTTTGCTTTTTGATATTTGTTATTAATTTTGTACCTTTAAGAATCCGATCTTCAGTACCCATTTTTACTTAGGAGTGTGATTACTGGCTTGATTGCCCTCTCCCCCTTTTGACTCTCCTTTTTGTTCCCTAGATCATCTCTATCTCCTCCCTCAAACTTCTCTTCTCTACCCAACTCTGTGAATCTCTTTGGGTATTTCAGGCTGTGGAGAACACTTAGGGAACTAATTAATGGCTAGACCTGTCTCTCTCCTTTTGACTCCCTCTCTTCTCCTCCTGGTCACCTCTATCTCCTTCCTCCCTCTTCTCTTCTCTACATAACTCTGTGAACCACTGTGAGTGTTCCAGGCTGTGGAAAGCACATAGGGAACTGATTACTGGCTATATTGCTCTCTCCTCTTTTGATTCCCCCTTTTTTCCTCCTGGTCACCTCTATCTCCCTACCACCTCGTCTCTTCTTAATGTAATTCTGAGAACCTCTCTGAATGTCCCTTACTGTGGAGAATCTTTTCTCCATTAACCTAGATGTTTTATCATTGGTCCAGTATGGATGGAGAAGTCTTGAGGCTACTGTAAGAATAAGACTGAAAAACAGAGGCAGGAGGCTTAAATCCAAAACTTGAGAACACCAGAAAAGTCCCAACTCCAGGGAAGATTAATCAACAAAAGCTCATCCAAAAGCCTCCATACCTACATTGAAACCAAGCTCTATCCAAGAGCCAACAAGTTCCAGAGCAAGACATACCATGCTAATTCTCCAGCAATGCAGGAACATAGCCCTGAGCATTAATATACAAAACTCACTACTGGACACTTCACTGCACTCCAGAGAGAAGAGACCCAGCTTCACCCACCAGAACACCAACACAAGCTTCCCTAATCATAAAACCTTGACAAGCCACTTGTCCAACCCCAACCACAGGGAGGAACACCCACAATAAAGAGGAACCACAAACTTCCAGCATACAGAAAGGCCACTGCAAACACAGCAATCTAAACAAGATGAAAAGGCAGAGAAATATTCAGCAGGTAAAGGAACATGATAAATGCCCACCAAACCAAAGAGGAGGATATAGGGAGTTTACCTGAAAAATAATTCAGAATAATGATAGTAAAAATGATCCAAAATCTTGAAAACAAAGTGGAGTTACAGATAAATAGTCTGGAGACAAAGATTGAGAAGATGCAAGAAATGTTTAACAAGGATCTAGAAGAAATAAAAAAGAGTCAATCAATAATGAATAATGCAATAACTGTGATCAAAAACATTCTGGAGGCAACAAACAGTAGAATAAATGAGGCAGAAGATAGGATGAGTGAGGTGGAAGATAGAATGGTGGAAATAAATGAAGCAGAGAGGAAAAAAGAAAAAAGAATTAAAAGAAATGAGGACAACCTCAGAGACCTCTGGAACAATGTCAAACACCCCAACATTCGAATTATAGAAGTCCCAGAAGAAGAAGACAAAAAGAAAGGCCATGAGAAAATACTTGAGGAGATAATAGTTGAGAATTCCCTAAAATGAGGAAGGAAATAGCCACCCAATTCCAAGAAACCCAGAGAGTCCCAAACAGGATAAACACAAGGCGAAACACCCCAAGACACATATTAGTCAAATTAACAAAGATCAAACACAAAGAACAAATATTAAAAGCTGCAAGGGAAAAACAACAAATAACACACAAGGGGATTCCCATAAGGATAACAGCTGATCTTTCAATAGAAACTCTTTAGACCAGAAGGGAATGGCAGGACATACTTAAAGTGATGAAACAGAAAAACCTACAGCCCAGATTACTGTACCTGGCAAGAGTCCCATTCAAATATGAAGGAGAAATGAAAAGTTTTACAGACAAGCAAAAGCTAGAGGATCTTCTCTAGACAGGAAACACAGAAAAAGGTTTATAAACTCGAATCCAAAACAACAAAGTAAATGGCAATGGGATCATACTTATCAATAATTACCTTAAATGTAAATGGGTTGAATGCCCCAACCAAAAGACAAAGACTGGCTGAATGGATACAAAAACAAGACCCCTATATATGCTGCCTACAAGAGACCCACCTCAAAACAAGGGACACATACAGACGAAGTTAAGGGCTGGAAAAAAATATTTGACACAAGTAGAGACCAAAAGAAAGCAGGAGTAGCAATACTCAAATCAGATAAAATAGACTTTGAAATAAAGGTCATGAAAAGAGACAAAGAAGGACACTACATAATGATCAAAGAGTAAATCCAAGAAGATATAGCCATTGTAAATATATATGCACCCAAAAGAGGAGCACCACAATACATAAGGCAAATGTTAACAAGTATGAAAGGAGAAATTAACAGTAGCACAATAATAGTGGGAAACTTTAATATCCCACTCACACCTGGGGAGGCCTTACAAATGGATAGATCAACTAAACAGAAAATTAGCAAGGAAACACAAACTTTAAATGATACAATGGACCTAACTGATATCTATAGGACATTTCACCCCAAAACAATGAATTTCGCCTTTTTCTCAAGTGCACATGGAACCTTCTCCAGGATAGATCACATCCTGGGCCATAAATCTAGCCTTGGTAAATTCAAAAAAATTGAAATCATTCCACTCATCTTTTCTGATCACAATGTGATAAAATTAGATGTCAACTACAGAAAAAAAAAAAAAAAACTATTAAAAATACAAACATCTGGAGGCTAAACAACAAGCTTCTGAATAACCAACAAATCACAGAAGAAATAAAAAATGAAATTAAAATATGCATACAAATGAATGAAAATGAAAACATAACAACCCGAAGCCTATGGGATTCAGTAAAAGCAGTGTTAAGGGGAAGGTTCATAGCAATACAAGCTTACCTTGAGAAATAAGAGAAAAGTCAAATAAATAACCTAACTCTACACCCAAAGCAATTAGAAAAGGAAGAAATGAAGAACCCCATGGTTCGTAGAAGGAAAGATACCATAAAAATTAGGGCAGAAATGAATGAAAAAGACAAAGGAGATCATACCAAAAATTAACAAAGCTAAAAGCTGGTTCCTTGAGAAGATAAATAAAATAGACAAACCATTAGCTAGAGTCATCAAGAAACAAAGGAAGAAGAATCAAATCAACAAAATTAGAAATGAAAATGGAGAAATCACAACAGACAACACAGAAATACAAAGGATTATAAAAGATGACTATCAACAACTATATGCCAATAAAATGGTTAACTTGGAAGAAATAGACAAATTCTTAGAAAAGTATAACTTTCCAAAACTGAACCAGGAACAAAGAGAAAATCTTAACAGACCCATCACAAGCATGGAAATCAAAATTGTAAACAGAAATCTTCCAGCAAACAAAAGCCCAGGACCAGATGTTTTCATAGCTGAATTCTACAAAATATTTAAAGAAGAGTTAACACCTATCTTACTCAAACTCTTCCGGAAAATTGCAGAGGAAGGTAAACTTCCAAACTCATTCTATGAGGCCACCATCATCCTAATACCAAAACCAGACAAAGATGCTACAAAAAAAGAAAATTATAGGCCAATATCACTGATGAACATAGATACAAAAATCCTCAACAAAAATTCTAGCAAACAAAATCCAACAATATATTAAAAAGATCATATGTCATGACTAAGTGGGCTTTATCCCAGGGAATGCAAGGATTTTTTAATATCCACAAATCAAGATCCCCTGGAGAAGGAAATGGCAATCCACTCCAGTATTCTTGCCTGGAGAATCCCATGGACAGAGAAGCCTAGTAGGTTACAGTCCACGGGGTCGCAAAGAGTCGGACACGACTGAGTGATTTCACCTCACAAATCAATAAATGTGATACACCACATTAATAAATTGAAAGATAAAAACCATACAATTATCTCAATAGATGCAGAGAAAGCCTTTGACGAAATTCAACATTAAGTTATGATAGAACCCTCCAGAAAGTAAGCATAGAAGGAATATAACTCAACATAATAAAAGCCATATATGATAAACCCACAGCAAACATTATCCTCAATGTTAAAAAAAATTGAAAGCATTTCCCCTAAAGTCAGGAACAAGACAAGGGTGTTCACTGTCACCACTACTATTCAACATAGTTTTGGAGGTTTTAGCCAAGCAATCAGAGAAGAAATAAAAGGATTCCAGATTGGAAAAGAAGTAAAACTCTCACTGTTTGCAGATGCCATGATCCTCTACATAGAAAATCCTAAAGACTCCACAGGAAAGTTACTAGACCTAATCAATGAATATAATAAAGTTGCAGGATATAAAGTTAACACAGAGAAATCCCTTGCATTCCTATACACTAACAGTGAGAAAACAGAAAGAGAAATTAAGGAAACAATTCCATTCACCATTGCAATGAAAAGAATAAAATACTAAGGAATAAATCTACCTAAAGAAACAAAAGATCTATATATAGAAAACTATGAAACACTGATGAAATAAGTCAAAGATGATACAAATAGATGGAAAAATAGACTAAGTTCATGGATTGGAAGAATCAATATAGTGAAAATAAGTATACTACCAAAAGTAATCTATAGATTCAATGCAATCCCTATCAAGTTATCAATAGTATTTTTCAGAAAACTAAAATAAATAATTTCACAATTTGTATGGAAATACAAAAAACCTTGAATAGCCAAAGCAATCTTGAGAAAGAAGACTGGAACTGGAAGAATCAACTTACCTGACTTCAGACTATACTACAAAGCTACAGTCATCAAGACAGTATGGTACTGGCACAAAGACAGAAATACAGATCAATGAAACAAAATAGAAAGCCCAGAGATAAATCCATTCACCTATGGACACCTTATCTTTAACAAAGAAGGCAAGAATATGCAATGGAGAAAAGACAATCTCTTTAACAAGTGGTGCTGGAAATACTGGTAAGCTACCTGTAAAAGAATGAAAATAGAACACTTTCTAGCACCATACACAAAAATAAACACAAAATGGATTAAAGATCTAAACGTAAGACCAGAAACTATAAACCTGCTAGAGGAAAACATAGGCAAAGCACTCTCTGACATAAATCATAGCAGTATTCTCTATCACCCACCTCCCAGAGTAATGCAAATAAAAGCAAAAATAAACAAATGGGACCTAACTAAACTTAAAAGCTTTGCACAGTGAAGAAAACTATAAGCAAGATGAAAAGACAGCCTTCATAATGGGAGAAAGTAATACCAAATGAAGCAACTGACAAAGAATTAATCTCAAAAGTATACAAGCAACTCCTGAAGCTCAATTCCAGAAAAATAAATGACCCAATCAAAAAATGGGACAAAGAACTAAACAGATATTTCTCCAAAGAAGACATACAGATGGCTAACAAACACATGAAAAGATGCTCCATGTCACTCATTATCAGAGAAATACAAATCAAAACCACAATGAGGTGCCATCTCATGCCGGTCAGAATGGCTGCTATCCAAAAGTCTACAAGCAATAAATGCTGGAGAGGGTGTGGAGAAAAAAGAACCCTCTTACACTGTTGGTGGGAATGCAAACTAGTACAGCCACTATGGAGAACAGTGTGGAGATTCCTTAGAAACTGGAAATAGAAGTGCCATATAACCCAGCAATCCCACTGCTGGGCATACACACTGAAGAAACCAGAATAGAAAGAGACATATGTACCCCAATGTTCATCGTAGCACTGTTTACAATAACCAGGACATGGAAGCAACCTAGATGTCCATCAGCAGATGAATGGATAAGAAAGCTGTGGTACATGTCCACAAAGGAATATTACTCAGGCTTTAAAAAGAATGCATTTGAATCAGTTCTAATGAGATGGATGAAACTGGAGCCTATCATACAGAGTGAAGTAAGTCAGAAATAGAAACACCAATACAGTATACTAACGCGTGTATATGGAATTTATAAAGATAGTTATATTGGCCCTATATGTGAGACAGCTACAGAGACACAGATGTAAAGAACAGTCTTTTGGACTCTGTGGGAGAAGGCGAGGGTGGGATGTTTTGAGAGGGTAGCATTGAAATGTGTATATTATCATACGTGAAGCGGATCGCCAGTCCAGGTTTGATGCATGAGACAGGGTGCTCATGGCTGGTGCACTGGGATGACCCAGGGGGCTGGGATGGGGAGGGATGTGGAAGAGAGGTTCTGGATGGGTAACACATGTGTGCCTATGGTTTATTCATGTAGACATTTGGCACCACTACAAAATTGTAAGTCAGAAAGAAAAACACCAATACAGTATATTAAGGCATACATATGGACCATCTGACCTGCCTCTTGAAAAACCTATATGCAGGTCAGGAAGCAACAGTTAGAACTGGACATGGAACAACAGACTGGTTCCAAATAGGAAAAGGAGTACGTCAAGGCAGTATGTTGTCACATTGCTTATTTAACTTATATGCAGAGTACATCATGAGAAATGCTGGGGTGGAAGAAGCACAAGCTGGAATCAAGATTGCCAGGAGAAATATCAATAACCTCAGATATGCAGATACACAACTCTTATGGCAGAAAGTGAAGAGGAATTAAAAAACCTCTTGATGAAAGTGAAAGAGGAGAGTGAAACAGTTGGCTTAAAGCTCAACATTCAGAAAACGAAGATCATGGCATCTGGTCCCATCACTTCATGGAAGTAGATGGGGAAACAGTGGAAACAGTGTCAGACTTTACTTTTTTGGGCTCCAAAATCACTGCTGATGGTGACTGCAGCCATGAAACTAAAAGATGCTTACTCCTTGGAAGAAAAGTTATGACCAACCTAGATAGCACATTGAAAAACAGAGACATTACTTTGCCAACAAAAGTCCGTCTAGTCAAGGCTATGGTTTTTCCTGTGGTCATGTATGGATGTGAGATTGGATGGCATCACGGACTCGATGGATGTGAGTCTGAGTGAACTCCGGGAGTTGGTGATGGACAGGGAGGCCTGGCGTGCTGCAATTCATGGGGTCACAAAGAGTCAGACACGACTGAGTGACTGAACTGAACTGAACTGATGGAATTTAGAAAGATGGTAACAATGACACTATATGTGAGACAGCAAAAGAGACAGATACAAAGAACAGACTTTTGGACTCTGTGGGAGAGGGCGGGATTGTGATGATTTGAGAGAATAGCATTGCAACATGTATGTTACCATGTGTGAAATAGATCACCAGTTCAAGTTCAGTGCATGAAATAGGGCACACAAATCCAGTGCACTAGGACAACCCTGAGTAATGGGATGGGGAGGCAGGTGGAGGGGGGATCAGGCTGGGGGACACATGTACACCCACAGCTGATTCATGTCAATGTATGGACAATATTGTAAAGTAATTCAGTTCAGTTCAGTCACTCAAATCTATGATGAACATAGATAGCATATTAAAAAGCAAAGACGTCACTTTGCCAACAAAGATCCATATAGTCAAGCTACAGTTTTTCCAATAGTCATGTATGATGTGAGAGCTGGACCATAAAGAAGGCTGAGCACTGAAGAATTGATGCTTTTGAATTGTGGAGCTGGAGAAGACTCTTGAGAGTCCCTTGGACAGCAAGGAAATCAAACCTATCAATCCTTAAGGAAACAAACCCTGAATATTTATTGGAAGGACTGATGCTGAAGCTGAATCAGGATTGATGCTGAATATTCTTTGGAATCCACCTTATGTGAAAAGCCAACTCACTGGAAAAGACCCTGATGCTGGGAAAGACTGAGGGCAGGATAAATTTCTCTTATAGGTCATTCCTGAGTATTAAGTAGAGCCACTTGTACTAAACAGTAGTTTTATTAATTATTTATTTTTTATATTGTAGTGTTATATGTCCATCTCAATCTCCCAATTTAATTAAAGGGATACATACACCCCAATGCTCTTTGCAACACTATTCATAATACAACAACAACCAGGACATGGAAACAATCTAAATGTCAATTAACAGATGAATGAACAGGGAAGATGTGGTCCATTTATGCAATGGAGTATTACTCTGCCAGAAAAAGAATGAAATAATACCATTTGCTGCAACATGAACGGACCTGGAGATTGTCACACTCAGTAAAGTAAGTGAGACAAAGACTCACACTCAATTCTTGTCATTCTAGACTGTTCCATGTCCCATCCCTCCAGATATTCATAACCTCACTTAAACCAACAATACTGGACTATACATAGCTCTCTTTTTTTATTTTAATGCCTCTTTCTTCTAAGTCTTCATCATTTCTATCATCAGTTCTTGAGGCATCTTAGACCCATTCAACTTGATATCTAACATGGATGTATCAGAGTTGCTCAGTCATGTCTGACTCTTTGAGACCCCATGGACTATAGTCCATGGAATTCTCCAAACCAGAATCCTGGAGTGGGTAGCCTTTGCCTTATCCAGGGCATCTTCCCAACCCAGGGATTGAACCCAGGTCTCCTGCATTGCAGGCAGATTCTTTACCAGCTGAGCCACAAGGGAAGCCAATATGAGACATATTGTTTTAAATATACTCCTTCCAAATCACCTAATCCAGGACATCTCTGTAACACCGTTTCCTCACAATTGACACTGGTAATCCATTATGAAGTTGTCAGATATAATTCTCTCTTCTATAATACCTAGCAATTGTGTTTACCATTGTAAATTATATGTTAATTTAAAATCATATGCTAATGTCTATAAACAGACTGTGAACAATTAGATAATAGGGACTGTGCTTTATATATTTTTAAACTATATATATATATATCTGTTGCCAAACAATATACTTGGCACACAGAAATCCTTAACAAAGACTAGCTCAAACAAAAAATAGGATAGAGTCTTCATGAAAGTACAAGTTTTTTTCTATTTGTGTGTGTGCCTATATATATTCTATTGTGCTTTGATGTTATTAATTCTGTATATAATAATGGAGAAAAAATAAGCCAGTATGAAGAGGCTCCAAGAGGTTGGCTACTACCATAGAAGGAACATTGCAAGGTTTCAGTAGATATTTTTGAACTCTCCAAGAGGATAATGTAAGAACTGTAGAGTTTAAACAATGCATTTTTATTCCTGTGTATGTAAATGAATCTACTAACAATAAATGAAGAGGCAATAAATAAATTAGAATTTACCGACTGCTATTAATTGCATTTAAAAAGTGATTTGAGAGACTTTGATTCTACCTACATCTGCAACTAATGACCCATTTCCCTTGGAAAAAGTGTTGCCTTATTCCTAGATCTATTTCTTTGTGTACCTGGGGTAAGTAATATCCACATTTCATGATATTGACAAAATCCTAGTGTTCTTTGGTATTGAAAGTGCATTTGGATTCAAAATGCAGAAGTTATAAATGGCATATTTCTTTTTTTCCATGAATGTGGAGATTACCATTGTGGCAAAAAATTTAAGATTAAATGCCAAACAAACAAACAAACAAGGAAAATAACTAGAATGCTAATAGTAATTTGAAGACATCTAACTTGTAAGTCATGCATATTTTTCCCCTGAGAGTGATTTTGAAAAGAGTTACTATTTACATGGTCATTTATTCACAAATTATAAGTTAATACCACAGCAGGGAAAAGCTCTATGTTTCACTACATCAAATAGATTGATATGAAACAAAACAAATATGAAGTCTTCTAGCATGGGCTAAGTTAATGCAATGAAAACATTTCTTTGTTGAAGAAATGATCCTTCAGTAGAATTGTTTATTTTTTTAATTACAGAAGGCTTCAGCTAAGATGGGGCTAAGGAATTATTCATCTGTTACTAACTCAGGAAACCGTGCCAATCAATATTATTTGCCAAGATGGTAATCTAATCTCTCCTCTTCCTGCTGAAGTATACATTCAAGATTTATGAAATCCCTGCCTTGTGTTCATTCTACTACAATATTCTGGTTGACTTTATATGCGCCTCGCCAAGTATGTAACATCTAGCTGTGTTCTGAATTTGTATTAAGTCCTGAATAATTATTTCTTCAAGTGTGTTTGCCGATCTTTCACTTGTCACTGGGCATTTCACTTCTGCACCAACATGCCCGTGAGTATCCAGACTCAACTCTGTTTCTTCCAGTCAGATTTATTTACTTCATTGCTCTTGCTATGAATTTTAGAATCTTCTTGTCCTGACTCGTCGATTCAAACACATTTATGGGAAAGTCAAGACTACAAAAGTTGCTGTTGGTCATGGTCATACAGCTTATGCTTGCATTTCCAGGCAACTGTCCAGCAAACACCCCTGACCACATCCACTTTTAGCATCACAGCTTGAGATGAGTATCCTGCCCCGAGGACAGCTTCCCACCACAAAGTTGCACTGTGGCCTCACCACCTCCACCCCTTATTGTACACAGGAAGAGCTTAACACAGGCTCAGTCATGTAAGCCAGACTGCACCTTACTGGCCAAGAAGGCCTGTTGATTAACTGTAGTGGTTATTCTCACTTAACAAATTTAATTTTGAAGAGCTTGTTGAGGTGGCAGTGGTTATTCTCAGATGACTTGAAACCAGGTTGTTTGCAAAGCATTGTAAATTTCTATCTCCAGTAGGTTTAAAATGTCAGATAGATATGTCCCTATGAAACCTATACATGTATTTTTGTAGTCAAATTACTCCATCTGCATAAATTCATTTTGTTAGTCCAATAAAATACCATTTATTAGAAAGTATGTCTTCTGAAAGCAATGTCATGTACTTCTGCAATTTCACATGTCACTGAGATATCACTACTGTTCAGCACATCCTCAATAAATTATCCATGGTGACTGGTGCAGGGTTAATATATGCTGAGCATTGAAAAAGATGTTGAAATTTCATTATACATACTATCTCTTTACACAAGCAAGTTTTTAAATGTCTCCCCTGCCTTTTCATTTTTTTAGCTCACATCCCTGACTCAGAACATATCTCTTTAAGAATCCTTAAAGACAGATGTTGACTGGACTTTTGTGGTGATCATTTTGCAATATATATGAATATTGAATCATGCATTTGAAACTAATATAATGTTATATGCTAATCAAACCTTAATTAATAAATTAATGAAAAATTGTTTGCTCTCTGCCTTAAAAAAAAAAAAAAGACTCCTTTTCTCACTCTCAGTTTACAGAGGGAGCTTTACCTATGACACAACACTCCTCATGCTTACATTGTCTATTTCCAGAAACTGTTCTTGTAAGTATGTTTTTGTGAGTTTTCCGCAGGACTCTAAGTTCTTATTTAAAATAAATGAAATGAGTAGACTATTCAGATGTTCTCTTTCTACTTTATTTTTATCTTTTTCTTGGTCTTTTATTTAAAAGACACATCGGTTAAACCTAAAGCTGCTAACATAAAAAATAACCCTTCAAGTAAGTGTGATTTAGATTTCCCCATAAAAAAACCCACTTTCATTTCCTTTTATAAACCAAATATTTTTTTTAAATGTGGTTTTAAGAAAATGCCTGCCTGTATTTCTTATGTCGAGGTCTAGTTTTATTCTGTAGCATTGGCAATGGAAAATGTGGATTAGCTGAAAAGAATATTGGTCAAAGACTATCAGAAGATAACTATTTGTTTCCCTCAACTTGCTTTACAGTCACTTGTTTTGTTTATTCTTGAAATTATTTCACACTTTCTTTTCCATTTTTCTATCAACTACACTAAAATGTAATATCTATTACAAGGCAAGAAATTTTGCCCTGACTATTAGAAAAGCATCTAGCAAATAGTTGTCACTAAAAAATATATATATATTGAATAAAATTGTTTATTGTTCAAGTTGAAACATACTACCAAATCGCTGCCCGAAGTCCGTCGCTCACTCACCCCTCGCCTGAGGTAAGCCCCTTAGCGACGTCTCTCCTTGCCGACTGCGGCCATCTTGGACGTGGACTGTCGGGGGTGCTACGTCATCGCGCTGCGTCTATGACGGAAAAAAATGAGCGACCGGAGGAACGTAGCGCTCTCAAACGAGGAAAGAGCCGCCAGTCTCCTCCGGGCCCCGCCCCTCGAGTCGGCCGTCGCGGCGTGAGGGAGGAGGGGCGAGGGCCCATCAGATGTGTATAAGAGACAGATTTTAGTGTTTTATTATCTTGTTTTATATTTTATTTCAGTGCTTCAAATAAATGAAATAAATGAAATGAAGATAACTAAAATGTATAATGAATCAATCTTATGAATTGATATCAATTTTCATGTATTTACTTATTTTTAGGTTATGATTTAAGTTCCTAATTCTGCATATGATGTATATATGGCAGAATGTATATACCCACATTTGGGTTTTTATACTGGTTTAAAAATTCACGGCAGTAATTATTTAATAGTACCTCATTTTCTACTTTATCTACAATGCTACCTAATCTGTTTTTTCACTGCTACACATGACTTCTTGTTTGTATCTTTTCTCTTTCAGTTGGCCTGATTTATGTTCTCATGTCATTTTGTTGTAACAAAACTTTATTGAACATAGCTTTAGCAAAAGCCATGATATCTAGTAGAAAAAGTCCACTATTTTTTTTTTTCTTCTTCAATAGTGACAGGTTTACTCTTGGATTTTTCTTTAATGAACATAGCATAACAGGGGAGAAGGCAATGGCAACCCACTCCAGTACTCTTGCCTGGAAAATCCCATGGACAGAGGAGCCTGGTAGGCTGCAGTCCATGGGGTCACGAAGAATCGGACATGACTGAGTGACTTCACTTTCACTTTTCAATTTCATGCATTGGAAAAGGCAATGGCAACCCACTCCAGTTCTCTTGCCTGGAGAATCCCAGGGACGGGAACCTGGTGGGCTACTGTCTGTGGGGTTGCACAGAGTCGGACACGACTGAAGTGACTTAGCAGCATAACAGGGGATATTAATTGGAAGTGAATTTAACCCCTAAAATATTTTAGGATTAATTGGCATATTTATTAGATCCACTGCTCCTATTAAAATTTAGCTGTGTTTGAAAATATTTATATACAATTATGGAATAAGTTCTATATAGATCTCATCCATTTCTGTTGGATTTGCTCATAAGTGTCTAACAATGTTTCTATTGTGGCTGTTAATTAATTGCTTCTGTTTATTATTGACCTTTAGTATGAAAGAATTTACAAATTAATGTTACATTCAGTTATACTAATATTATTTCTATTAACTAGTCATTAAATTATTTTTATATTCTATGTTGATAATTATATCATCAGCAAAAAAATTTTTAAGTCCTTATCTTTTTAATTTTCTGTGGTGGTCTTAAGTGTGCTGGAGAATCTCCTCAATGATATTGAAAAGAAGCGGTATTATCACATTTTGTAGTAATGATTTTCTAAAAGTCTACTAATACATTGAGGTTAAGAATGATGTTTATCAAATTCAGGGCTGCCAGGGGGAAGGGATAGTTAGTGAGTTTGGGGAGATCATTATACACACTACTATATTCAAAATGGATAACCAACAATGACCTATTGTATATTACATGAAACTCTACTCAATGTTTTGTGCCAGCCTGGATAGGAGGGGTGGTGTGGGAGAAAATGGGTACATGTATGTGTATGATTGAGTCTCTTTGCTGTTCACTTACCACACCATTGTTATTGGCCATACTCCAAAACAAAATTAAAGCTTAAACTTTGAGAAAAACAAAGAATGTTTACATAGATTCTGGTATATATACTAAAGATTGTTTATCATGAAAAGTTGTTGAATTGTAATAAGCATGCATTCTATCTTGATGCATTCATGTTCTTTTATTTCTGCAATTTATTGTTTGTAGCATTTTATTTAACATTCTTCTGAAAGAGAATTATTACAATCCTGAAATGAATTGAATATGATCATCTATATGCTAAGCAGTTTTATACAATGTTTGATATGACTTGGGACTGTTTTATAATCTTGTAACAATGTTCATAAATAAGACTAACTTTTCCTTTTTCTATTAACACATTTTCATCTAATTTGGAAATCAAGGTAACACTAGTTGTAGTGGAAAAAACAGCAACAACACCTTTTCCCCCTATAGTTTAGAAAACTTTGTATAATTTATAATGAAAGTCCTTGAAAGTTAATTTCTCTCTCCTGCAAAACTATCTGACATTTGTGCTATCCATACAGAAAATTTTAAAATCATGTATTAATTTCGTAAAAATAGCTATAGCTTTATCAAATTTTGCAGAGCTTACTTTTACCTATGTTAATTTTATCTCACTCATTTTGTACATAGCAAATAGTTACAGTTTTTATGTAACTGCTCTATTAACTAAAAATTATCTCCTGATAATTATTTCTTATTTATTGAATAGACTGTGGATTTATTGGTTGAAGTTCTGTTTTTACAAGTACATGTTCAGTGAGACAACAGACTGGTTCCAAATTGGGAAATAAGTATGTCAACACTGCACATTGTCACCCTGCTTATTTAATTTATATGCAGAGTACATCATGAGAAACGCTAGACTGGATGAAGCACAAGCTGGAATCAAGATTGCCAGGAGAAATATCAATAACCTCAGATATGCAGAAGACACCACATTTATGGCAGAAAGTGAAGAAGAACCAAAAAAGTTGGCTTAAAACTCAACATTTAGAAAAGTAAGATCATGGCATCCTGTCCTATCACTTCATGGCAGATAGATGGGGAAACAATGAAAACAGTGACAGACTGTACATTTTTGGGCTCCAAAATCACTACAGATGGTGACTGCAGCCATGAAATTAAAAAACACTTGCTCCAGAAGAAAAACTATGAGCAAGCTAGATAGCATATTAAAAAGCAGAGACATTACTTCACCAACAAAGGTCCGTATAGTCAAGGCTATAGTTTTTCCAGTAGTCGTGTATGGATGTGAGAGTTGGACTATGAAGAAAGCTGAGCACTGAAGAACTGATGCTTTTGAATTGTGGTGTTGGAGAAGACTCTTGAGAGTCCCTTGGACTGTAAGGAGATACAACCAGTCCATTCAAAAGGAAATAAGTCCTGAATATCCATTAGAAGGAGTAATACTGAAGCTAAAACTCCAATACTTTGGCCACCTGATGTGAAGAACTGACTCCTTGGAAAAGAATCTGATGCTGGGAAAGATGGAAGGCAAAAGAATTGGGTGGCAGACAATGAGATGGTTCGATAGCATCATGGACTCAGTTGACATGAATTTAAGCAAACTTGGGGGATAGTGGAGGACAGAAGAGAGTGGTGTGCTGCAGTTCATGGGGTTGCAAAGGGTCAGACACAAGTTAGGGACTGAACACCACTAACAACATGTACACACATATGTATATATACACATACATGTTTAGGTGTATATACTTATATATGTATGTATGTATTAATAGTATATATATGAAAGTTATCTCTCTGTGGTTTCAGTTCATATGATACAACACAATTAAATCCACTCAAATGAAATGATTAAGAAGTTTTCTTTTTTCTCCTTTTTTCTTCCACCTACTACTTACAACCATATTTTATAACAAATGATTAACTTCTGGAAAAAATTCAGAAAGTGATTCTGTTATCCCATCATTTGTTTCTTAAAACTCTGACTATTTCTTATCACTGAATTTACCATTTTTAAGTCATAAAATGATGTTAAAACCTAACATCTTTTCCGTCAAAAAGGGAAATATTCTGTGCAATGAGAGGCGGAAGTACTGTGGTTTGTTAGGTGCTTTTTCAACAGAAAGATGAGATGAGAAAAACACCTATCATATCTTTCTTCAGGGATCAAAATTGACTGGAAATCACTAGTGTCATTTCTAGATGGGGAACTCAGGATATGTCATTTTTTTCAGGAGGCTCTTATCCACAAGAATCAGAATCTTCTTGCTCTGATCAGGTGTGTATCTGTGTGTGTGTGTCTGTGTGTTTCCAACAGCTATTGCTCAAGATATAAGAACTCTTGAGGTTTTAACCTCAAGAAAGTTTCTAAAAATATTTATGCTGTAAGGTAATTCTAGTTGTTCCTTAAGTGTTTGAATTGACTTACTGAAGGCAAGGATACTTATTACTTCTGGGGTATATTCTTTTTCACTTTATTTAACGGTAGATAAGTAGTATATACTTATTGAAGAATCAGAAGTTATGATGTTGTTATAAGATGAAGTCATCATATAAAGCTAAAAGAATAAATCTTTACTTTTGGGACTAGAGAACTGAATTTCAAGTTAAAATTTCACACACAAGTTTTCTACTCTTGTGCAAGCCACTTACCCTATGTGACATATAACATTACTTGCAAAAAGGAAACAAATTATTTTCATTGTTTCCAACAATCATGATCAAATATAAAACAACTTTTTAAAAAATCTAAGCATTATGCATATTTATTTAACACATTTTGTCTGAGAGCTATGCTAGACAAGGTTAAGATATTAATATACAAACAAATGTGAGATTAGTTTTGTTAATGATGATGATGGTGATAGCTTGTAAGTGATGGCAATGATATGGACAGAAGCTCAAAAAAAGCATACAAGGAAAAATCATTCAATAAAAGTTTATATATCCTACCCAGATTTACCTTTCGAAGAATGCAGTTACCGCTATATCCTAGTGTAGGTGAATTAAAAGCAACTATTACATTTTTTAACAGTTTGAAATGATTATTTTTTATTTTCTATTAAGGGAAAATTTAAAGGTTAATGTTACTTGATTTTATATGAATTCTCACTTCCATTCTTCCCTTTTGTTAATATCTGCATGCATGAACCTTTTCTATATTCTCACTTTTCTAATGTAAATATATCAACTTACCACAAGGAGAGAAAACTAGAAAAAAAATCCCATTTTTATTTTATTCAGGAACTCTTTCTAAAAAATGAAGACTCTGAATTCATCTTTGATATAGATAAGCAATCATAATTATACAGTGAGATTGGTCTGAGATAGGTGGGCTCATCATGGCATAGGTACGTACTTTCCATATAAATGGAGTTTATTCTTTCTGTATAATTTTAAAATACCCAGAATTTGATACAAACATACAAGTCACAGAAAAGCAATTTATTTTGAATCACTTCTGTTCATATTATATTTTAAATCAAGGCTTCAAAAACTTGAAAACTTTTTTCCCACTTCATTAAGTAACAAAGTAATGTATCTCACAATCTGAGGCAGCCTAAAATAATAACAGCTTTAGGATTTGGAGTTAGAAATGAATTTTAATCAAACTTTTACCAGTCTCTAGCTTTGAGATCTGAGACACTCCACAGCCTCTTTGGACTTAAGTTTCCTTTTCTAGTAAATAGAGATTAAAAAACATGCCATATTTACCTTAGTGGATCTCTGTGATATTCAACTCAAGTGACATAAATTTGAAAATGCTTCTTAAACTAGAAGTATTATAAATTACTTATAAGTGGTAGCATTATATTAAGTAAGCAGTATGACTTTGGCCACCTCTAAGATTTAATTTCTTCAACCATAAAATACTCTTACCTTATTCACACATTTAATAATAAAGTTTGCTACATTATATATTATGTGAAAGTCTTTGTCGTTCATTGATGTCTGACTCTTTGTGATCCTATGGACTGTAGCCCACCAGAATCCTCTGTCCATGGAGTTCTCCAGGCAGGTTGCCATTTTCTTCTCCAGGGGGTCTTCCTGACTCAGGGATCAGACCCAGGGATCAAACCCAGGTCTCCCTCGTTGCAGGCAGATTCTTTACCATTTGAGAAAATAATGTTTTAGTTTAATTTGAGGTGTAAAAAGTAATTCATATTAGCATTTCATTTATAAAGAGGCTTTTATATATTCAGTAATGATTACTATTCAAAAAGAAAGAAAACATGAGTTTTCACTTGCTTTGTTCAGAGGCAAGAGTCTTTGCTTATCTTTATCCTAAAATCTTAGAGCTTATTTTATTCTTTGTAAGTCCTTCACTATAAAGAATATTAGATACACTAGTATATACTCTTTACTACCTGATTTACATTATTGACACTAGATGTATATTATTTACTTTCACTTTTTAAATGATCCACACCAGACTGTGTTAATATTCTTTGTCTTCCTTCATCCAAACCCCTCCCCTTTTCTTTTTCTTTCCTCTTGCAATTTGTGAAGTTATTAACTTAGTAAATGTGGCTCTGTGAATCAAACAAATGTCTAACTCCTTAAAAACCAGTCTTTTTCATGATACACTGTCTTTATTTTAATGTTATATTTCATTACAACACATTAGTACTTTAATTGTACATAGGATCTTGCTAGAGATATTTTGCCATAGTATAAATATACTTTTGTTTATATCAGTTCAGTTCAGTTCAGCTGCTCAGTTGGGTCCAACTCTTTGCGACCCCATGGACTGCAGCACGCCAGGCATCCCTGTCTATCACCAACTCCCAGAGTTTACTCAAACTCATGCCCATTGAGTTGGTGATGCCATCCAACCATCTCATCCTCTGTTGTCCCCTTCTCCTCCGGACTTCAATCTTTACCAGCAACAGGGTCTTTGCAAATGAGTCAGCTATTCGCATCAGGTGGCCAAAGTACTGGAATTTCAGTTTCAGCATCAGTCCTTCCAATGTATATTCAGGACTGATTTCCTTTAGGATGGACTGGTTGGATTTTCTTGCAGTCCAAGGGACTCTCAAGAGTCTTCTCCAACACCATAGTTCAAAAGCATCAGTTCTTTGGCCCTCAGCTTTCCTTATAGTCCAACTCTCACATCAATACATGACCACTGGAAAAACCATAGCCTTGACTGGACAGACCTTTGTTGGCAAAGTAATGTCCCTGCTTTTTAATATGCTGTCTAGGTTGGCCATAACTTTTCCTCCAAGGAGTAAGCGTCTTTTAATTTCATGGCTGCAGTCACCATCTGCAGTGATTTTGAAGCCCCTAAAATTAAAGTCTGCCACTGTTTTCACTGCTTCTCCATCTATTTGCCATAAAGTGATGGGACCGGATGCCATGTCCTTTGTTTTCTGAATGTTGAACTTTAAGCCAACTTTTTCACTCTCCTCTTTCACTTTCATCAAGAAGCTCTTTAGCTCTTCTTCACTTTCTGCTATAAGAGTGGTGTCATCTGCATATCTGAGGTTATTGATATTTCTCCTGGCAATCTTGATTCCAGCTTGTGCTTCTTCCAGCCCAGCATTTCTTTATATCACAAAGTATAAAAATCATAAGGTAATACAAAATAAAAGTAATTTGGTGTTATGCTTTAAAAAGGATATGAATGGAATTGATGACTTAAATTTTAAACATTTATGAGCTGAGTGGCAGAAAAGCCATAACATAGTGGCTTGAACTGTTTTTCTCCAGAGATGAGTGAATCTCATACTTATGGCAGTGAACGAGTAAAGTCTCGTGCTTCTAGACAATGGCAAAAGAGAACATGTGCATTAACTGCAAGCCAACGTGGAGAAAACCGTAAGTCCTATGTTCCATTTGTCTCTCAGTGTACCGAGGTGAATCTTAGAAATTGTGACTAAATTGATGATAAGCATTCAGTTTATTTTACCTTCATGAAGAAAGCAGAAATGAGATTCTCTTTCATATGCTATATGGTCTTCCCTGGTAGCTCATATGCTATTGGAATATATAATAAAATTTAGCAGAAACTGTTGTGTTTAGAATCTTTTCATGCCCTAAAAATGATGAAATCATCATAATAATGAAGGCAGTAATTTCTAAGGGATTGCTGAACAGCTAGACTTGTGTATGTGTGTTCAGGTACTCTTTGCAACCCCATCGACTGTAGCCTGCCAGGAACCTCTGTCCATGGAATTTTCTAGGGAAGAATACTGGAGTGGGTTGCTCCAGGCGTCCAGGTGATCTTCCTAAGCCAGGGTTCAAACCTGGGTCTCCTGCATTGGCAGACGAATTCTTTATCACTGAGTGACCTAGGAAGCCATGAAAAATTAGCCTTAAGGAGAAGTAAATAGAAATGGAAAACAGAAGGGAAATATCAGATTTCCTTCAATTCAGTTATGTCCTTAAACATTATGGAGGAGATGACTTGACTGCCATTCACAGAAATGTTTCTGGGTGGTGAAGAAGGTATGCTCTCTTAACCAATCCGGAATATGGTGAAAAATAAAGCCTGAGATAGCTTATACAAAAGGAAAAACAGCAGGTTACTCTCACCTATAAATTTTGATTAAATGTTAAAAATGATTATCAAATAACATCATTTTACAATGATTAATTATAGGAATGAAACTGTGCACTATGTAATAATCAAAGTAGAAAGATTGTATGACCGTATACATAATGCTGAAAAGGTTTCAGGTAAAAATAGATATGAATTCTTAATTAAAAAGAACTTAATTTTAGAAACCTCTAATATATAAGTACTGTCTTTAATATATTTTTTTCGAAAGCTACCATTATGCTTATGGCTAAATGGCAGCAGCATTTTGATTGTAGTTAGAAAAAGAGAAGAATTTTCATTATTATTACTGTTGAGTATAAGCATCCTGTATCCCTGTCTCTTATACACATCTAGATGTGTATAAGAGACAGCAATGAGGGTATCTAGTAAGTGGACTTGATTGAAAATAAGACAAAAATCAATTGCCTTACTAACTGCAAAAACATGGAAAATGTGGTGAAAAGCAAATGCCATATGCATAAAGCAAAATATCAGAAAAAAATAGCAGCACACTTTTAAATTGAAAACCCAAGAAATAAACTTACTTGTTTAAAATTGTACTGATGAACATAAAATAAGACGTGTGTAATAGAAATAGAAACTATTCAAGGATAAAAGATAGTTCAAAAATGTAAATTATCTCTCCATATTAAAGGAGAAAGGGATGACAGAGGATGAGATGGTTGGATGGCATCACCAACTGGATGGACTTGAGTTTGAGCAAGCTCCGGGTGTTGGTGATGGACAGGGAAGCCTGGCAAGCTGCATGTAGTTCATGGGATCACAAACAGGCACGACTGAGCGAATGAACTGAACTGAATTTATACATTTAGTATAATTCTATGGAAAAACCATTGTATCATATTTTTAAACTGACAGGTTCTTGAAAAGCTGATATTAAAATTCTTAAGGCACATACAGGGCTTCCCTAGTGGCTCAGATGGTAAAGAATCAGCCTGCTAACGCGGAAGACCTGGGTTCACTCCCTGGGCTAGGAAGATTTCCTGGAGGAAAGCATGTCAACTCAATCTAGTATTCTTGCCTGGAGAATCCCCATGGTCAGAGGAGCCTGGTGGGCTACAGTCCATGGGGTCGCAGAGTCTGACATGACTGAGCGACTAAGCACAAGGCACATATGAAATGTAATGATAGGGAAAATCATCCGGAAAATGAAATATAATATTATATTGTGTGCACTAACAAATACTCAAGTATTTTATATATTAGAAAAGTTTACATATGTTTAAATGGAAACATAGACTAAAAAATATAGAAATAAATGCAGGTTCAGTTCAGTTCAGTCGCTCAGTCGTGTCCGACTCTTTGTAGTCTTTTCCAATGAGTCAACTCTTCACATGAGGTGGCCAAAGTACTGGAGTTTCAGCTTTAGCATCATTCCTTCCAAAGAAATCTCAAGGTTGATCTCATTCAGAAGGGACTGGTTGGATCTCCTTGCAGTCCAAGGGACTCTCAAGAGTCTTCTCCAACACCACAGTTCAAAAGCATCAATTCTTCGGCACTAAGCCTTCTCCACAGTCCAACTCTCACATCCATACATGACCACAGGAAAAACCATAGCCTTGACTAGACGGACCTTTGTCGGCAAAGTAATGTCTCTGCTTTTGAATATGCTATCTAGGTTGGTCATAACTTTTCTTCCAAGGAGTAAGTGTCTTTTAATTTCATGGCTGCGGTCACCATCTGCAGTGATTTTGGAGCCCCCCAAAATAAAGTCTGACACTGTTTCCACTGTTTCCCCATCTATTTCCCATGAAGTGATGGGACTGGATGCCATGATCTTGGTTTTCTGAATGTTGAGCTTTAAGCCAACTTTTTCACTCTCCTCTCACTTTCATCAAGAGGCTTTTTAGCTCCTCTTCACTTTCTGCCATAAGGGTGGTGTCATCTGCATATCTGAGGTTATTGATATTTCTCCTGGCAATCTTGATTCCAGCTTGTGTTTCTTCCAGTCCAGCATTTCTCATGATGTACTCTGCTTATAAGTTAAGTACCAAATGCAGGTACAATTTGGAATATATTATATGCTAAAAGTAGTGTTTCATATCAATGAGAACACATTGATTTATTGAGCAAATAAGTTAGAAATAGTGTCCACTTGGAAAATAAATTTTTTGTAAGTTTAACTCCTACATAACTTAGGAAACAGACACACACACACATACACACCCCTACCAAATAAACCAAATACAAAAGGAAACCACAAGATATCACAAAGAAACATGGGCATAACATATTTTATAAACACAGAATAATGAAGGCACTTTTATTCATATCAGAAAAAGCATAAGCCATAAAGAAATGTTTGATTAAGTCAATCATTACCCATTTTGACATCCCAAAAGTATCGTATGTAAAGTTAAAACAAAATGGTATCTGGGACATGTATTTGCAAAGCATGTGGCATGAAGTGAACTAATAATTTTAACCTGAAAAGAAACAGACCAGACATAGACGTCTCAGAGAAATTTTTTTAAAAAAGCATTGTTTAACCTCATGAAAAAATGTTTAATCTTATTCATAACAGGAAAAAGAAAGTTAGATTTTAAAAATAATACTGTGTATCATATATATATATATATATACTTAAAATGTATATATGTATATTTAAAATGTAGAGAAATATAAATATTTGGTGTGAAGGAAAGTGTGAGGAAACAGGCTTTTGAATTTATTTTTGGTGCTACATAAATTGGTGTGGCTTCTTTGGACTGAAACTTTCAATCATTACAAAAATTGAAAAAGCATGTGCCCTTTGATTGATTTCTCCTACGCAGGTACTCAAAAAACATGTACAGATATATGTGAAATATTACTCATATCGTTATATCAAAAACAAAAACTAATAAATCATTTAAGTATGTACTGGAAAAAAGTAAACATCTGCCAATAATTAGATTTTGCCTGTATACTGATGAAACACAATGCAAGAAGCTAATTTTTTTTTTAAAAATGACAAATTTGTAAGACATAATATGGAATAATCAACAGGATATTTTTTTAATGTTTCCGGAATATTTTGTATACTTCCTTGAACATGTGTTTTTATTTTTTTTATTATTTATTTATTTATTTACTTTACAATATTGTATTGGTTTTGCCATACATCAACATGAATCCACCACGAGTGCACATGTGTTCCCAATCCTGAACCCCCTCCCACCTCCCTTCCCATACCATCCCTCTGGGTCATCCCTGTGCCCTAGCCCGAAGCATCCTGTATCCTGCATTGAACCTAGACTGGCAATTCATTTCTTATATGATATTATACATGTTTCAATGCCATTCTCCCAAATTATGCTTAGGGCTGGTGCACAGGGATGAACATGTGTTTTTAAAAGAAAGTTGAAGGAAACTGTCTGCATTTCTTATTATATCCGTGTGAAAATTTTTAAATTTTTAAAATGATAACTGAGATTTATTCTAATGGAAGAATGGGACTAGGGAACTTGAAGAAAGGAGTCAGAATGAATATTACATTTTTATACCCTTATTTTTAAATAATTTATAAAATACTTGTTTTACCTTTCCTGAGAAAATAATCACAGAGAACTGATATCAACCCTCCCCACTCAATTAAAAACACTTCTAATATTTAAGTTAAACGGAAAGGTAACAGAACCTTTTCTCATATTTCTCACTCTTGTTTTTGTCTTTGACAGCATCTCCATTTGTCCTTGCCAGATCCATTGCTATAGCCATGGGCATTCGTTTCATTGGAATGGTAATAATATGCAGTGCCATGATCATAACTTGTAAGTGATAATAGAAAAAGTAATTAGCAGCAATATTTATCTAACCATTGTAGTGCATTAATTTGACTAGTATTCAGAGGCACAGAAATATAGTAATATTGAGTGTATTTTTTATTGAACTTATATTTTTGCTTAGACTATCAGTTACTAACAATATAAACTCTTTCAATAACTATGATTATTTTAATAGCATTATTCAACCAAGAAGCTCCAATTTCTTTGAAAGGTAAGTGAAAATTTTCTGATATTTTGATGCACAAACTGCATGCATCTATACATGGGTATAGGAACATATCTAATGGCATGAACAAGAAAGTGAATATGAAAGTGATTAATTCTTCTCCATAATTCACTGTAGATATATTTATTTATAATGAGGAGGTACTTGTGAAAAGTAAAGAACATCGTTTCAGCATCACTCCCTGTATAAATCTGTAGAGATATGTCCTTGGGCAGGATCATAATGAGTTAATTAACTTGAATTTTAGAGTTGAAATAAAAAAGGTATTTAACCTGTCCAGATAAAATCTGCTCTTATGTTCAGACCGGCTTCTTTACCCAGGTGGTGCTAGTGGTAAAGAACCCACCTGCCAATGCAGGAGACATAAGAGAGATGCAGGATAGATCCCTGGGGTGGGAAGATCCCTGGAGGAGGGCATGGCGACTCACTCCAGTATTCTTGCCTAGAGAATCCCATGGAAAGAGGAGCCTGGCAGGTTACAGTCCATGGAGTCACAAAGAGTCAGACACCACTAAAGAAACTGAGCATGCACACACATATAATGTTCAGACATGCAGAATTAACAATGTATTCTACCTTTCTAGAAAATTACTGTGGTCCATGTCCTAAAAACTGGATATGTTATAGAAATAACTGCTACCAATTTTTTAATGAGAACAAAAACTGGTACCAGAGCCAAGCTTCTTGTATGTCTCAAAATTCCAGTCTCCTGAAGATATACAGCAAAGATGACCAGGTTGAGTATTTGTTTTAATTCCCTTTTCTATATTTAGTCTTAACATATGAACTGACTCACTGGAATATGAACCTGAAACACAAGAGAGGCACTAAGACTCAGATATAACAACCCCAAATCTTTCTGCATTAGAAACAAGAAAGCACAGAAATTTCAGGTATTTTGTATGTGGTGTTTAAGTCAGAATTATGCTAGTGGAGAGAATGCATTCCCCCAAGTGTTGGGGGAAATGGTTAAAAGACTATGGCCTTGCATTTATGAAATTCTGAACTCTGATTTTATTTGCGGTTTTAAACAGGATTTCTTTAAATTGGTGAAGTCATATCACTGGATGGGACTAGTACAAGTTTCCACAAATGGTTCCTGGCAGTGGGAAGATGGCTCCGTTCTCTTGCCCAACCTGTAAGTTTCCTTACCAACTGGAAGGAAATGTAATATTGTGTTTCGTGTAATATTGCAACAAAGACTACCTATCTTCTGACTTCATTATATACTTGGAATTTGAAGCCCCTTGTGCATCTTAGAATTGATCTGGGATGGCCTCATTTCTGTGTTACCCAAGGTTTTACTTTCAACAACAAAAAAAGATTTTACTCTCTGGAAATCATCTCATTTCAATATTTTTCTGGCTGCAAGTGCAAAATTTCATTTTTGCTAAAAGCAAAACAACTAGCACACCCAAGTTCTGTTTCTGCATATTATTAATATTTGTTGAGTGTGTCTCGGTTTCCAGGAACTATGCAGAAATAACTATAGAGATTAATAAGGTTTAGAGTCTTCAAAATCTTCACACTTCAGAGATATAGATATAAATAAATGAAGTGTAATCCAGTGTAATCAGTACCCTCGTGAAATGTGATGGGAAAACAAACACAGAAATTGAAGAAGCATATGAAAAACAGTGAGAAAAATTGAGGCTTTAATGTACATAGATTGAGACCAACTAAGAGCAGTTACTAAATAAACTCTTGATTGTTCCCCCTACAATGGCTAGTTTTTGTTATATTAAAGTTTTTTCGTCTTTTTAAATACATCAAACCTTGTACTTTTCATTTTCTCAATTTCACACTGAGGTAGCATTATTACTCTTTCTTCAACTTTCAATTTCCTGCTGGTTCCTGGTAGAAAACAAACCACCATTTATTACATTAATTATATAACTACAAAATATTCAAGATCCTGGGACAAAATAGATATATAGATATAGCAATCTCT
This sequence comes from Cephalophus harveyi, assembly GCA_006410635.1. Taxonomy (NCBI): domain Eukaryota; kingdom Metazoa; phylum Chordata; class Mammalia; order Artiodactyla; family Bovidae; genus Cephalophus; species Cephalophus harveyi. Next base: position 70,226 of record SJYT01037105.1, on the reverse strand, counting down.
ACATGGACTACCAGGCTTCCCAGGTAGCACTACTGGTAAAAATAAAACCTACCTGCCAATGCAGGAGACTTAAGAGATTCGGGTTCAGTCCCTGAGTTGGGATGATCCCCAGGAGGAGACCACAGCAGCCCACTCCAGTATTCTTGCCTAGAGAATCTCATAGACAGAGGAGCCTGGCGGGCTATGGTTCATGGGTTTGTAAAGAGTCAGAGAGGACTGATATGACTTAGCATGCATGCACACACACTTAGATATGTATATTAGAGTATTTCACAGTTTGTTTTTATATTTTTGCCAAGTAAAATTGCATATATCTGAAGAAGATTATTTTTGCACAAAACATCTGCCAATTTCCAAATTGAATTCTGAATTCATTTCTAAGTGTTTGTTTTAATTTTTTTTTTTGCTTTCATTTTGACTCACATACATAGATGAAAAGATTTCAGACTTTTCAAATTAACAAATTTCTAATTTACAAAAAATAGTGACATAATTTATAATAGAATGCAATTTTTACTGTTATTATCCTAGTTGGCTGTATTTTGCATATCTATGAATTAAGAAGAACACACATTGTCCTAAACTCTCCTGAAATGATATTATTTCAGTATCTATTTTTGAACATTATTTCATGTGTGTATTTCTACAGTAGTAAAGCTGTGAATATAATCTGTCCTTTTCTCTAATCTAGACTAACACTGGTTAAAATGCAGAATGGAACCTGTGCAGTCTATGGCTCAAGTTTTAAAGCTTATACAGAAAATTGCTTAACTCCAAACACATACATCTGCATGCAGAGAATTGTGTAAAAGCTTATAGTTAATAAAATATGAAGTATTCAAAGACTAAAAAGCCATTCTCCAAGTGTTTTCAGAGAACGCTCACAAGAAGAACGGTTCTTCTTGTATTCAAGAACACAAACACTTCTTGAAGAAAACTTCAGAAGAAAATTCTATGTAGTTACTGAATTTTTCCATGTATAGCATATAAAAATTTATTTGCAGGGAATAAAAACTAATAGATAAAGACAAAAAGGTACACATATACAATGGAGTAATACTCAGCCATAAAAAATAATAATAATACCATTTGTGGCAACATAGATGGGCCTAGAGATTGTTATACTGAATGAAGACAGAGAAAGAAAATTATTGTATGAAATAGCTTATTTTGGAACCTAAAAGATAAATGATATAAGTGAACTTATCTATAAATTAGAAACAGAATTATAGACCTAGAAAATGAATTTATGGTTACCTGGGAGTGGAAGGATACTTAGGGAGCTTGGGATTAACATGTACACACTGCTATATTTAAAATAAATAACCAGCAAGAATCTACTAGTCAAAAAAATGGAAAGGGGACAAGAGAATGATATAGATGAGATGTGATTGGCCATGTGTTGATAATTTTTCAAGCTAATTGGTGACTCCATGGGGATTTATTACACTGTTTATTCCAGTTTTGTGTATGTTTGAAATTTTCCATAATAAAAAGGTTTTTAAAATTTGTTTTAAAATTTAAAGCTTGGTGGAGGGTATATGAGATTTCATTTAATTTTCTATATTTGAAATTTTCAAAGTGAAAGTTGAAAAATCAATAAATACACCCTCAAATCTTCAAAATTCCTCTACAAATTTAATAAAGCATATGACATGTTTGGCAGAAGTTGAATTATTCCTTGCAATAAGAATATGGCACTAATTGCTACAAAACTTAGAATATAAATTGTTGAATTTGAAGGAGACTTACAAGGCTTCTAGGGAAAAAGAATTCTACGACTGAGTTGAAACCTGTAGAATGACTAGAAGCTGTCTGGGAAAATCATTTAGGGTACCAGAATTCTTGGCAAATGAAATGCTACATGCAAACATGTAGATGTTAGAAGAGTCTTTGACTAGGGAAAGCAGTTTAGTGGAAGCAGAATGATAGAGAAGACGAGGAACAGAAGATGTGGTGGAGAGAGAAGCAGAGTAATAACTAGTAATAACTTTTTATTTTATTCTCTATTCTCAGGGCAATTACTCTTTGTGTGTTTTATGAAGGGCATTAAGAAGCGGGTTGAACAGCATTTTAGGTGGAAATTAGTATAAAATACCATGGAGAAAACTATTTATTTTCTACATAGCCAATCAAGGGCTGAGGAATGTCTTAGATCAACTTAAGTTTTTAAATCATTGCCTGAATTTGTATAATAGGCACCACCCAGAATTAAGGAAATGGCAACCTACTCCAGTATTCTTGCCTGGAGAATCCCGTAGGCCAAGGAGCCTGGCTAGCAACAGTCCATGGGGTCCCAAGAGTCAGACATGACTTAGTGACTATGTCACCACCAACATTCGGTCATGTTTGCTTAAGATTTTATTATTAAAATTTTAAGTCATAAAAAGCATACAAAAAAGCACATATGTTAGTTTTGGAAAAATTAAGAAATTTAAATTGGGCTGCTGCTAACTGAAACTAATAACAAAGAAGTTTTATGATATAGTGTATACAGTTTAGAGAAAGCACTGCTAAATGAACAATGGTAAAAACACCGTGGAAACTCAGAATTTAGTGAAAATGAAAACCTTAAGAGCAAAGCAACCACAGAAACTAGCTTTCATTCTGAGGGTTTTTAATAATCTTGGGGAACCTTAGTTTCTGTTTTAATGGTTGTGAAACAAGCCATAAAGTTCAGGGGCCACCTAACTAAAGGATTAAATACAAATTTTCTTTCTAAACCTGGAACCTTCAAAGGCTGTAATCTCATATTGTTGTTGTTGTTTAGTCAATAAATCATTTCCAACTCTTTTGCAACCCCATGGACTATAGCCTGCCATGCTCCTCTGTCCATGGGATTTCCCAAGCAAGAACACTGGAATGGGTTGCCATTTTCTTCTCAGGGAGTCTTTCAGACCCAGGACCAAACCCACGTTTCTTACATCTCCTGCATTGGCAGGCAGGTTCTTTACCACGAGCCACCAGGGAAGCCCAGTCTCATATACTGAATAAGAAATAAAACTTGTATTTCAGGAAATAGTAACAAGGACCCTTGCTAGTGAAGCAAATCAGAATATGTCACCACAAAATATGCCTCTTTGACCTGAAAACCATTTTGAGCTAAAAATAATTAAGAAGTAACTTGAAATCACTACCTCAAATATATCTGCACCCTATTTTCATAGCATGGTTATTCAAAAAACCAAGACATGGATACGACCCAAGTGTCTGTCAACCATCAAACAAATGAGTGTGTAAAGAAAGTGTGATACATAAACAAGGGGATGCTATTCAGATATACAGAGGAAGGAAATCTTGCCATTTGCAACATCAGTGGACCTGGAATAAGCCAGACACAGACAAACACTGTATGATCTCAGTTCTACGTGGACTCTAAAAAAGCCAAATTCATAGAAACAAAGAGTTGAATCATGGTTGCCAAGGCCTAGGGGGAAGGAAAATAGGAAGATGTTGGTCACAGGTGCAAATTTCCAATTATAAGGTGAATATGTATGAAACAGATAACTAATGAGAAGATATTGGGTAGCACAGGGAACTCTACTTAACACACTGTGGTGACCTGAATGGGAAGGAAGTCTAAAAGGAAGGAGATTGATATATATTATGTGGCTGATTCATCTTACTCTCCAGTAGAAACTAACAACATTGTAAAGCAACTATAATAAAATTAATTTTAAAAAGTAAAATAAAAAATATATAAGATGAATAAATTCTGGGGATTTGCTATACAAATTGGTTGCTAAGAGAGTAAATCTGAAATATTTTCACACCATAACAAAAAAAAAATTGGTGATTATATGGAATGATACATGTGTTAACTAAGCTTATTGTAGTACTCATTTCATAATATATGTGTGTAAAGCATCACATTGTACACCTTAAATGTATACAACATTATGTGTCAATTATATCTCAATAAAACCTGTGAGAAACTGTTGGTTTCCTTTTATCATTTAAACAAAACAAAAAACAAACATAAACAGCAAATACAGAAAAGAAATGCACTGGTCATAGCAAACACCCTCTTCCAACAACACAAGAGAAGACTCTACACATGGACATCACCAGATGGTCAACACCGAAATCAGATTGATTATATTCTATGCAGCCAAAGATGGAGAAGCTCTATACAATCAACAAAAACAAGGCCGGGAGCTGACTGTGGCTCAGATCATGAACTCCTTATTGCCAAATTCAGACTCAAATTGAAGAAAGTAGGGAAAACC
>SJYT01037105.1:47675-63962 GCA_006410635.1 Cephalophus harveyi | reverse complement strand
ATGGATGTGAGTCTGAGTGAACTCCGAGAGATGGTGATGAACAGGGAGGCCTGGCGTGCTGCGATTCATGGGGTCGCAAAGAGTCGGACACGACTGAGCAACTGAACTGAACTACTCTTTTCTTTCCATGTAAAGTCAGTCTATAAACTCTCATTTGACTGGAAACAGACCCTTTCGCCCACTGACAGCACCAGACAAATCTTAAATCTTATTTCATTACTTTCCTCCCAGATATTTACCTTCTGACAGTTTGCTGCCCTGGGGAGCTTAAAATTGTTTATCTTTATTCTATTATCTCTCTACAAATTTATTGTCCTTTGTGATTCTACATAACCAGCACTTCTAAGTCCTCACTTTGAACTGCTCTTCCATTTAGGTTTCCCCCAAGTGATGTGCATTGCATGTGTTAGCAAGCTTTTTCTCTTGTTAGTCAGTGTTTGATTCAAGAGACTCACATGAAAACCTAAGATGGATAGAGGTCAAGTTTTGTCTTCCCTGCACTAGTCTTGACCTCTGATGAAAAGAGAAAGTAAAAATCTCCATTGAGCATTTGTAATCACAAATCAGCCCTCTTTTTTAGTTTATAGCCCAAAGCCTGCCTGACAGCGAAGCCCAAGAGTATTGTATTCAAAAATTTATTTAACGTGTTCAAGGTGAATAATGGTCTGCCTACTAACAATACTAATATCTTCCAAAAGAAAGCAGCTTCAATCCACTTATCAAAAATTTTTGAAAAATAATCTTCCAGATTTCTTGGACAAAGAAAAATATTGAGGAGGGGAAGTGGGAAATGATCTAAGAGGGGAAGAGAGAGAACAAATATGATAATATTTTAACATAGAAGCAGTCTGGATAAAGGATATATATGAAAGTGTGTGCATACACTTTTTCAGGTTTTTTGTGTGTGTCAAAATGCAAAGCTAAAAGAAACAAAAAACCCCTGCAGTTATCCTTGAAGTCCCTCTTTCTCTTTCACACCACATCTAATATATCAGTAAATCTTAACACTGCTCATATATACATCACCCTTCATTTCTTATCACCTCCATTACTATCAGCCCTGCTGCTATTGATGAATTGCCAAAAATTGATTTTTCTTAAATATTTTTATTTTACCTTAATTTTTGAAAGATATTTTTACTGGATATGGAATATTATTTTGGTAGGTTTTTTTTTTTTTTCCACATCTAATATATCAGTAAATCTTAACACTGCTCATATATACATCACCCTTCATTTCTTATCACCTCCATTACTATCAGCCCTGCTGCTATTGATGAATTGCCAAAAATTGATTTTTCTTAAATATTTTTATTTTACCTTAATTTTTGAAAGATATTTTTACTGGATATGGAATATTATTTTGGTAGGTTTTTTTTTTTTTGTCATTTTCAAAGTGAAATAGCATTAAATTCTGCCTTCCATTATTTCTGTTAACTGCTTGGATTACTGATGTTCTCTTTCTCTGGCTATTTGCCGGGGTCCAGCCCCGGTAGATCCAGGGTAATTCGAAGTGGAGACGGAGTAGGCATTCTAGGAAAAAGCTATTTAATTAGAAGTATAAAGAGATATTAGAAAGGAAGTAGTGGAGAAAAAGAGGCTGAATAACTTGGTTTACGTGGGATACCAATAAAGCTTCGAGACAAGAAGCTTGCACCACCTACGTAGGCCACAGGTGTCTTTCCGTTCTCCCGAAGGAGAGGAGGCACTGAGGCCTCCCTGGTCCGATCTTAGAAGCCCAGGCACAATTAGCAGGGTTGGTGAGTACCCACGCTCCAGATGGGAATTCAGCCAGAAAAACGGAGAACAAGAAAGAAAGACACGGGGGAATCAGTCTTTCCAGAAACTGATCCGTTTTCTTTATTTTTCAGGTTTGCTTATATACTTTTTGTTATACATAGATATGAGTACAGAGTAACGCGGGGGTCAGCAGACCTGACCCTTGTCAAAATCAGGTGCTTCATATAAATGTATACAAAGGTCTTATGGGTTTTACATCATCTTCTGGCCATGAGGCCTGCTGACATTTTATGGCCCTTTCTGATAACGGTCAGTCAACCAGAAAACTTATTTTTTCCAGGGGTGATTTTTTTCTTAAACCAGGAGCCACCCTCCAAATAAAGTTGCATTCCTATAGGGTGAGGATGTAGTGGGTTACAATCAAGAAAGGAATTTACTTAGCCTAAGGTTTAACATGATTAATCTTAAAGGTTAATACTTATTTCTCCTATAAGCTAGTTATGTTCATTATAAGGGCAGGGATTATGGAGATTTAGCAGCAAATATTGGCTCAACAAATGAAAAACCCTTCACCAATATAATTTCTAATCAATCTACTATACTATACTAATAATTTTCTAACTTCTTAAAAGAGTGTGTATATACAAAGCTTAAAGCATCTCATGCCTCTCACGGTTGGGAGGCTGTAAACAATCACATGTGGCCAGACGAACGTGCTCAGGCAGGCTAGCGAAACTTCAGAGGAGTTTGTAAGTTGAAACACTCTTATCATGCCCAGGAATTTTTATTAACTGGAGCTGCACCTTCTCCGAGAGAGGTGGTGGTGGGGGAAGAGCCCCCCGTAAAGTCAGAGGTATGGTGAGAGCATAAAACAGTAAAATAGGCAGACTCTGATTTTAGGGGTAGATGCTCGGGAACAGGGGGTTTCCTGAGGCTCGATCCTGCCTTTGCGTATGCCGAAGCCTCCTTCCTTATGACCTTTGCCATGGGCGGAGTTCCTCATGCTAGCTCCCGGCAACTATTAGTGGTATTTTTATCTTCGTCTTTGTTGTCAGCATTTTGACTATAATATGCCTTGTTATGGGCTACCCTGGTGGCTGATCCTGCCTTTGCGTATGCCGAAGCCTCCTTCCTTATGACCTTTGCCATGGGCGGAGTTCCTCATGCTAGCTCCCGGCAACTATTAGTGGTATTTTTATCTTCGTCTTTGTTGTCAGCATTTTGACTATAATATGCCTTGTTATGGGCTACCCTGGTGGCTCAAGGGTAAACAATCGGCCTGCAATGTAGGTGTCCTGAGAAACACAGGTCCATCCCTGGGCCCGGAAAATCCCCTGGAGGAGGGCATTGCAACCACTCCAGTATTCTTGCCCGAAGAATCCCATGGACAGGTTGGTAGGCAGCAGTCCATGGTCATAAAGAGTCAGACATGGCTGAAGAACTTAGCACATGTGCCTTGGTATGGTTTTGCTTTTGTCTTAATGCATCTTAATTACATCTATTCTTGTCTATGTTTTTGTAATAATTTTTTAATACATTTATCATAGCATGGGCTTCCCTTGTGGCTCAGCTGGTAAAGAATCCACATGCAATGCAGGGACCTGGGTTCAATCCCTGGATTGGGAAGATCCCCTGGAGAAGGAAATGGCTACCCACTCCAGTATTCTGTGCTGGAGAATTCCATGGACTGTACATGACTGAGTGACTTGACTACTGGCTACTATCACCGTATAGAATTATTTAAAGTTCTAGTCTGGTAACACCACTTATGAACTATTTGTGTATCTGACTTGTGTGTGTGTGTGTATAGATTGTTCTTGATTATTGATAATATTTTCCTGCCTTTTTGGAAGTCTTGTGATTTTTTTGATTGTATGTCAAATACCATGTATAAAAGAACCACATTGGTCCAGATGACGTTATCTTTCACCATAAAGTGATTCATCTTTTAATTTTCTTTGAAGTGGGTAGGTTGGGAATGTGTCACTTTAATTAGGGAATTAGAGGGATTAAGTTTGAGTAACACTCTAGCTGTGGGCTTCCCTGGTGGCTCAGGTGGTAAAGAATCTGCCAGCAAAACCCGGTTCAGTCCCTGTGTTGGGAAGATGTCCTAAAGAAGAGAATGGCAACCCACTCCAGAATTCTTGCCTGGAGAATTCCATGGACAGAGGAACCTGGTGGGCTACAGTCCATTGGGTCCCAAAGAATCAGATATGACTGTGACTAACACTTTCATTTTCACAGTTATTTTATCTCTGTAATCTACGAGAAAGTCAGTTCTTCTCTTGACTTATTTTCATTTTAATTACTTACCATCTTACTACACACAGCATCAAATTTTTATAGATATCTTGAGGGTCTTACCAGTCATGTATGTAAGATCCTACTATTCTTGGACTTCCCTGGTGGTGCAGCGGATAGGAATCCACCTGCCAATGCAGGGGACATGGGTTTGATCCCTGGTCCAGGAAAATTCCCCACGCCCTGGAGCAGCTGAGCCTGTGCACCACAACTATTGAGCCCACAGTCTAGAGCCTGCAAGCTACAACTACTGAAGCTTGTGTGCCTAAAGTCTGTGCTCCACCACAAGAGAAGCTACCACAGTGAGAAGTCGGTGCACTGCAACTACACAATAGCCCCCACTCTCTGCAACTAGAGAAAGCCCATGTGCATCAATGAAGACTCAGTACAACCAAAAATAATTAAATAAAATAAATGTTTAAGACTCTACTATTCTTCAGCTTTGTCATCCCACCCCCACTTTTAAACAGTAAAATCTCCAATTCTTTGTGTGTGTGTGTTCTAAAGCTATGCCCTTCTTCTACTAAAGGACAAATTTGTTTTTTAACTTGTTTTTTAGCTATTCCCAGACTCACTGTCACAGGTGTGACCTTGGTGCAGGTCTCCAGTTTTGGTTCACTACTCCATCCATGGCTTGTATATACTGTTTTTTGTTTGTTTATAACTCTTTCTTCTGGTTAGTCTTTGCTTCCTAAACAGTAGGAAAACTTTGGGAGGTTTCTCTTTTTTTTTCCCTCTCAGAATCTTTTGACTTTGTTTCAAAGTCTTGTCTCAGCTTTATCTCAGACTTTAACAAATGGCTTGTGGGAAAGGTGACAATTTGAGGATCTTAAAATCTCTAATATTGTCATTTTAGTCTATGTAACCACTGAAAGCTTTTCAGATTCTCTTTCTTCAGTCGTAGGCTGTCTGCTTTGGCCAAGATCTGATCCACACATACACAAACAGTAGCAACAATGGCAAATTGATAACTAATGCTCCCTATTCTGGAATTGAAGCTAATTTAATGTGCGAGATCTGGGTTCCATTCCTGTGTTGAGAAGATCCCCTGGAGGAGGGCATGGCAACCCACTCTAATATTCTTGCCTAGAGAATCCCCATAGACAGAAGAACCTGGGCTACAGTCCATGGTGTTACAAAGAGTGGGACAAACTGAGCAACTAAGCACAATAATCCTTCTGTAGACCTTTAATGCCTTAAAAATGTATTTAAAAAAATTTTTTAAGAGTCTTTCTTTTCCTGTTTTGACTTTTTTTGTCCACATTATATCTGGAAACAGAAATGTGCGTTTTGAGTCTCTGTGTTATATTACCATTTCCTCCTTCATTTCATTGAGGCTTTCCTAGAATAACCATTTTAAAATTATTATTAAGTTTGTGCCACTATATTTGTATAAACTAGAAATTTTATTTTGCTATATTTTTTAGAGAAATTGTGCTCCTTAGGTATCTAATAATTTTTGTCTGTGGCCCATGTCATCTGGCGGTTTTAGCAACCTTGTTTGTGATTGTGTATGGTTTGGATTCTCTGTTCTATCTTTTTTAAAAAATCAATTTTTATTGGAGTATAGTTGCTTTACAATGTTGTGTTGGTTTCCTCTGTACAGCAAAGTGATTCAGCTAAACATAAATATATATCCCCTCTTTTTTGGACTTCCTCCCCATTTAGGTTACCACAGAGCATTGAATAGAGTTCCTTGTATATACAGTAGGCTCTCAAATCTTGGGTGAGTTTAAAGATTGAAAATACCCTAACGAAGTCAAGAATTTCTCACAGTTTCAAAGATTTGTGTTTTCTGTTTTTTTTTTTTCTTCCTCTAGGATTACATCAAACTGTTTTCCCCTTCCGTCTCTGGGATTCAGTCACCCTGATCTTCATTCCACCTGCTGTTTGGATGTTTCTTTTTTGTCGCTGAAATACTCTTAACTCCTGGATCCTTTCCCTTTTCTTTTAATAAAATTATTAATTTCTCAGCTCTCCCTGTCAGGAAGTTCTTCACTAAATTCTCAGTCTAGATCAAATTCTTTGTTATAATCTGATAACTACTTTTTCACTTTTTCACTATCTTTTCCCCCTTTCTAAGAACTTATTTTATTTATATTATGCATCTACCAATGTGATTACTTATATTATGCATCTACCAATGTGATTACTTACTAATGTCTGTCCTCTCATTTAGTTTGAAAGCTCTATGAAAGTAGACATAGTTCTTTGATTTGTACAAATGTGGATCTCCAGTCCTTAAAACTCAGTCCTGACCAGTGACAGGAAAAAAATTCTTGTTTTTGAATGAAATAAATACTATTTATTCAACTCCAGCTGAGACTATCTATTTTCATTCGTTGTATTGATAATTTTTGTGGCTAACAAACTTTTAACATCTCCTGGTTCTCTATAACCACTTTTAAACCATTATTTTCTAGCTTATCAAAAATGCAATTTTTCTTTGAGATTCGTTTTATGAGACAATTTTATCTTCTTCAGTTCAGTTCAGTCAGTCATGTCCTACTCTTTGAGATCCCATGAACCGCAGCATGCCAGGCCTCCCTGTCCATCACCAACTCCCGGAGTCCACCCAAATCCATGTCCACTGAGTCGGTGATGCCATCCAACCATCTCATCCTCTGTTGTCCCCTTCTCCTACCTTCAATTTTTCCCAGCATCAGGGTCTTCTTAACTATTTATTTCTCTGATATATGACCATAATAAGGCAAAGAAAGAATTATGTTTTATATAAAATTAAACAAAAACACGAAGCTAAAGTGATAAAATTTATTTTGAAAGTACTGGAAGACCTGAATAGAACTTGATTTATTTAGTATCTCTTTCCCAGTAATAGAGGAATTTCCTTCATACTTCTATCTCAATAATGTTCCCTCATATTCTTTATTTTCTCTATACTATCCAATGTTGAGCTTTCCCTGTGGCTCAGTGGTAAAGAATGTGCTTGGAATGCAGGAGATGTGAGTCTGATTTGTGGGTCAGGTACTCTTGCCTGGAGAATCCCATGGATGGAGGAGCCTGGTGGGTTGCAGTCCATGGGGTCGCAAAGAGTCGGACATGACTGAGTGACTTCACTTTCACTTTTCACTTCCATGCATTGGAGAAGGAAATGGCAACCCACTCCAGTGTTCTTGCCTGGAGAATCCCAGGGACAGGGGAGCCCGGTGGGCTGCCATCTATGGGGTCGCACAGAGTCCGACACGACTGAAGCGACTTAGCAGCAGCAGCAGCAAGATCTCTGGAGAAGGAAATGGCAGCCCACTCCGGTATTCTTGCCTGGGAAATCCCATGGACAGAGGAGCCTGGCAGGCCACAGTCCATGGGTCACAAAAGAGTCAAACACAACTTAGAAATTGAACAACAATTATCCAATGTTACTAAAATAATGTTTATTGTACCAATCCTGTTACAAATTATGGATTAAAGAATAACATATAGACTTGAATGTTTAATGACATCTATTTTTAGCTAAACATGTTTTTACATGGTTGATGTCATCTCACTGGAACATCTCAGGCACTTTATCTAATCTGAATATATTGTCTTCTTACAGATACAATAACCACTACTACGGCAATCTTCAGTAATTATCTGGCCGAATTTTATGTGTGCACATTTATTATTAGCATTCTCATGTCCTGGAAGTTGAAGCCTAGAAAACAAAATACTTTCCATTAAGTTCTGAAATTGTTTTGTGTATCAATTGTACTTTTTAAATTCATAATACTTTGACATACTTATAAAAAAGTAGAAACATCATTTTCCCATTTCTCTAATAATAAAATAATGAATATTTTGTCATCTGAAATTTAATATTAAATCCAGATTTGGGATGTTAATAATGCCTTCAGTTCTGACTTTCATCTCTCGAACTCAGATAATTTCAAGGTATCTTCCATATTCACAGGGGTCTACGGTATTTTGCTTATACATTAGTGTTTTGATAAACATTTTATTATATATACAGTAAAAAAAAAATTGTCATGAATCATTAATGACAATTCATTCTCTCCTGGGAAAATTTACCCCAGAGTAAACATCAGATTTCTCTCTACTAATAAGTCTAGAAAATAGTTTTAAAAGATTAAATATTTGGATATGTCAATGAGAATCAGAGCAATTTATAAACATTTAAAGAAATATATCACATAATTCCTGAAAAGGGGCATGCATTTACAGCAATTAGAAATGAATATATAATCACTCAGCATTTTAAGTAAATCCAAAATTTTAATTTAACACAAATTATGTTAGAAAATCATGTCTGTTAAGAATGGATATATTAGAAGAAATCTTGCATATTTTAGTCATAGTATTTTATGGTAGAAATAATATTTTAATTTAGATTTTATTTTATTTACTATTATATTATTATTATTTTTTTAATTTTAATTTTAGGCAAGCTACATGGCACACAGCTTAGTTCCCCAACCAGGGATCAAACCCATATGCCCTGCAGTGGAAACACAGAGTCTTAACCACTGGACCACCAGGGAAGTCCTGAAATCACATTTTTAAATTAGATTCTTCTATTTAAAATTTTATTTGACATTAATTTGCTGTTGAGATCTGGGGTAGGAGAGGAAAGAGGAGGAGGAGGAGAGATAATTTTATTTTCTTAAAGAACTATACATTTTTCACATGCTTAATTTATCAATTACTGTATTTTCACAACTACACTATGAAGTGGGTTCTATTATTCATCACATCTTATAGAAAATGGAATAGAAACCAAAACAGAATGTTTGGATAAAAGACTATGATCCTAATGGCAGAGCCAAGACATCAATCCAAGACACTTAAGAGCTTGCACTATCAATTACTTACTATATTTTAAAATGTGGAGCTTAAAACTGGGGAACAAGAGTATTGGCAGTTCAGCATTTCCCATGGTCTTGCTAAACTGGTTTTCACACAATTGTGTATGTGCACTAGTATATATTTTATACCTCCACTTCCAGATACCCTAATAAAATCATGGGAATTTAGGCCTATAAATGCTTTTTTGAATGTAGGAAGTAGCTTGAATAAATATTAGTCGTTCAGTCATGTCTGACTCTTTGTGACCCTATGGACTGTAGCCTTCCAGGCTACTCTGGCCATGGGATTCTCCAGGCAAGAATACTGGAGTGATTTGCCATTTCCTTCTCCAGGGGATCTTCCAGACCCAGGAATTGAATCCAGGTCTCCTGCATTGCAGGAAGATTCTTTACCATCTGAGCCACCATCCAAGTCAAAGTTTGCATAGAATTCATCAATAAAATTCAAGCCCTCCCAGAACTTCAAAATGTGCCCTTAATTGGAAATAGCTTCTTTGTAGATGGAGTTAAGATTAGTGTCATGAGGTCACAGACATCGAGAACAGACTTATGGACACGGGGAGACAGGGAGAAAGGAGAGAGTAGGATGTATAGAGAGAGTAACATGGAAACTTACATTGCCATATTTAAAATAGATAGCCAATGGGAATTTGCTGTATGACTCAGGGAACTCAAACTGGGGTTCTGCAAATATATAGAGGTATGGGATGGGGAGGGAGATGGAAAAGAGGTTCAAGAGGGAAGGGACATTTGTAACCTATGACTGATTCATGTTGATGTTTGGCAGAAACCAAGACAATTCTGTAAAGGAAATCCCCTTCAATTAAAAAATAAATACATTTACATTTATGTCTTTAATCCATTTGAGTTCATCTTTGTGTTTGGTGTTAGGAAGTGTTCTAATTTCATTCTTTTACATGTAGCTATTCATGACATTGTACAGGAAACAGGAATCAAGAACATCCCAAAGAAATGCAAAAAAGCAAAAAGGCTGTCTGAGGAGGCCTTACAAATAGCTGTGAAAAGAAGGTAAGTGAAAAGCAAAGGGGAAAAGGAAGATATACCCATTTGAATGCAGAGTTCCAAATAATAGCAAGGAGAGATAAGAAAGCCTTCCTTAGCAATGAATGTTGAATGATGCTAAAGCTGAAACTCCAGTACTTTGGCCACCTCATGCGAAGAGCTGACTCATTGGAAAAGACTCTGATGCTGGGAGGGATTGGGGGCAGGAGGAGAAGGGGACAACCGAGGATGAGATGGCTGGATGGCATCACGGAGTCAATGGACGTGAGTCTGAGTGAACTCCGGGAGATGGTGATGAACAGGGAGGCCTGGCGTGCTGCGATTCATGGTGTCTCAAAGAGTCGGACACGACTGAGCGACTGAACTGAACTGAGTTTTAAGCCAACTTTTCACTCTCCTCTTTCACTTTCATCAAGAAACTCTTTAGTTCCTCTTCACTTTCTGCTGTAAGGGTGGTGTCATCTGCATATCTGAGGTTACTGTGTATGGTGTTAGGAAGTGTTATAATTTCATTATTTTACATGTAGCTATCCAGTTTTCCCAGCATCACTTATTGAAAAGGCCATCTTTGCCCTATTGTATATTCTTGCCTCCTTTGTCAAAAATAAGATACCCATAGGTGCATAGATTTAGTTCTGGGCTTTCTATCTTGTTCTATTGGCCTATGTTTCTATTTTTGTGCCAGTCTTATACTGTCTTGATGACTGTAGCTTTGTAGTATAATCTGAAGTCAGGAAGGTTGATTCCTCCAGCTTCATTCTTCTTTCTCAAGACCACTTTGGCTATTTGGGGTCTTTTGTGTTTCCGTATGAATGATGAAATTTTTTGTTCTAGTTCTGTAAAAAATGTAATTTGTAATTTTATAGGGATCACACTGAATCTGTATATTGCATTTGGCAGTATAGTCATTTTCACAATATTGATTCTTTCTACCCAGGAACATGGAATATCTCTCCATCTATTTATGTCATCTTTGATTTATTTCTTCAGTGTCTTATAATTTTCTGTATACAGTTCTTTTGTCTCCTTCAGTTCAGTTCAGTTCAGTTGCTCAGTCGTGTCCGACTCTTTGTGACCCCATGGACCACAGCACGCCAGGCCTCCCTGTCCATGCTTGGGTAGGTTTATTTCTAGATATTTAATTCTTTTTGTTGCAATTGTGAATGGGATTGATTCCTTAATTTCTGTTTCTGCCTTTTATTGTTAGTATATAGGAATGCAAGTGATTTCTGTGTATTGATTTTGTATCCTGTGACTTTTCTAAATTCACTGATTAGCTCTAGTAATATTCTGATAGTATCTTTAGGGATTTCTATGTACAGTATTTCTATTTCCAGTACTTTGGCCACCTCATGCGAAGAGTTGACTCATTGGAAAAGACTCTGATGCTGGGAGTGATTGGGGGTGGGAGGAGAAGGGGACGACCGAGGATGAGATGGCTGGATGGCATCACTGACTCGATGGATGTGAGTCTGAGTGATCTCCGAGAGATGGTGATGAACAGGGAGGCCTGGCGTGCTGCAATTCATGGGGTCGCAAAGAGTCGGACACGACTGAGCGACTGAACTGAACTGAACTGATGTACAGTATCATGCCATCTGCAAACAGTGAGAGCTTTGCTTCTTCTTTTCTGATCTGGATTCCTTTCATTTCTTTTTCTTCTCTGATTGCTATAGCTAGGACTTCCAAAACTAAGTTGAATAATAGTGGTGAGAGTGGACACCCTTGTCTTATTCCTTATCTTAGGAGGAATGCTTACAGTTTTTCACATTGAGAGTTATGTTTTCTATGAGCTTATTATATATGGTCTTTACTACATTGAGGTAGGTTCCTTCTACACCCATCTTTTGAAGAGTTTTAATCATAAATGGGTGTTGAATTTTGTCAAAGGCTTTTTCTACATCTATTGAGATTATTATATGGTTTTTATTTTTCAATTTGTCAATATGGTGTATCATATTGACTGATTTATATATATTGAAGAATCCTTGCATCCCTGAAATAAACCCAACTTGCTCAAGGTGTATGATCTTTTTAATGTGTTATTGGGTTCTGTTTGCTAGAATTTTGTTGATGATTTTTGCATCTTAAAAATGGATTAAAGGACTAAATGTAAGACCAGAAACTATAAAACTGTTAGAGGAAAACATAGGCAGAACACTCAATGACATAAATCAAAGTAAAATCCTTTATGACTCACCTTCTAGAATAATGGAAACAAAAGCAAAAGTAAACAAGTGGAACCTGATTAAAGTTAAAAGATTTGCACAGCAAAAGGAAATTATAAACAAGGTGAAAAGATAACCCTCAAAATGGGAGAAAATAATAGCAAATGGAACAACTGACAAATGATTAATTTCCAAAGTATACAAACAACGCATCCAACTCAATACCAGAAAAACAAATAACCCAATCAAAAAGTGGGAAAAAGACCTAAATAGACACGTCTCCAAAGAAGACATCTTTTCATGTGTTTGTTAGCCATCTCTAACAAACACATGAAAAGATGCTCAACATCATTTATTATTAGAGAAATGCAAATCAAAACTACAATGAGATATCACCTCACACTGGTCAGAATGGCCATCATCAAAAAGTCTACAAACAATAAATGCTGGAGAGGGTGTGAAGAAAAGGAAAGTTCTTGCCCTGTTGGTGGGAATGTAAATTGATACAGCCATTATGGAAGGTGGTATGGAGTTTCCTTTAAAAATTAGATATAAAACCACCATATGACCCTGCCTTCCCACTCCCAGGCATATACCCTAAGGAAACCAAAATTGAAAAAGACACATGTACCCCAATGTTCACTGCAGCACTATTTACAATGGCTAGAACATGGAAGCAGCCCAGATGTCCATCAACAGATGAATGGATAAAGTAGTGGTACACATACACAATGGAATATTACTCAGCCATAAAGAAATGCATTTGAGTCCATTCTAATGAGGTGGACAAACCTAGAGCCTATTATACAGAGTGTAGTAAGCCAGAAAGAGAAAGATAAATATTTTATACTAACACATATATACAGAATCTAGAAAGATAGTACTGAAGAATTTATTTGCAGGGCAGCAATGGAGAAACAGACATAAAGAACAGACTTATGGACATGGGGAGAGTGGAGGAGAGGGTGAGACGTATGGAAAGAATAACATGGAAACTTACATTACCATATGGAAAACAGATAGCCCATGGGAATTTGCTGTATGTCTTAGGGAAACCCTGTCAAACAGGGTCTCTGTATCAACCTAGAGGGTGGGATGGGCAGGGTGATGGGAGGGAGCTTCAAGAAGGAGGGGATATATGTATACTTATGGCTGATTTATGTAGAGGTTTGACAGAAAACAGAAAAATTCGGTAAAGCAATTACCCTTAATTAAAAATAAATTTATTTTTTAAATTTAATAAATAAATTGAAAATTGAAAAAAAAGACTTCTGTCATGATGAAACCATATTGGATTTTACCTTAAATCCAATAAGAATATCCTTATGGGAGAGCAACATACACAGAGAGATGCAAAGAAGGAGCAAAGGAAGTTGGAGATATAGACAGTTTTCTCTTTGTACCCAGGATGTGGAGAGTGGGGAGATTCTTCTAAGATCCCCAAGATATCATAGTCCATAGATGCTCAAATCCCAGGCAGTCCTCTGTGTCTACATGGTTGGTTGAACTTGAGAATTCAGAACCCACAGATACAGAGGGCTGACTTGTCTTTAAATGATGCCAAGGATTGGCAGAATATCTTGTATCTTCATGAAAGTTTACTGTATTTCTTTTATACAGTAACATTTGTATAAACAAGTTCCATGGTATTTACAGAACAAAAAATTGTTTTTAATCATCAACAACAGTTAACTTTCTCTCTGGAAAAGTTTAGCAAGCTCCTTCAGACAAAGGATCTTTCCAGTAAAGAACCAACTCTACCAAGATCTTGATTTCAAACCTCTGTTCCCTCTGCTTGAGAGAATAAATTTCTGTTGTGTTAAGCCACCCAGTTTGTAGTGATTTTTTTATGACAGCAAACTATACAAAGTACACTAGGTGAGTCCTAGAGAATTAGAGAGCACATTTTAAGAAAATTTCAATACATGCATGTCTTTCAGTCAGACAAACTACACTGAAATTAAAGTGGCAAATCTGAAGCATACTCACTTTGTAATCTTATGCAAGTTTATTTATTCAATTACCTTTTATTAAAATGCAAAACAATTATACTTCAATAAGCAATTTCAATGAGCTTTGAAAGGAACATATTTAACTTAGTATAGTATTTAGTATGTTACTAAGTATTTTATGCCTTGCTTTCCATCTTTCCTATCTTTTACTTATTGATTTCTTACAGGTGCGTCTGTTATAAATGCTACCCAGATCCACATTAAATATTTCTATATGGAAGAAAATAATATTGTTTGGTACTGAAATTTTAAAACAGCAAGAGACTTACTTGTCCAGGGTAAGTTTTGTATCATCTAGCCAAACCCAGTTCAGTCGTTTATTGCTGTAGTATAAACTAATTGAAAACTTTTCTTTCTGCAAACCACATTGCATTTTTGACAATTTTTTTATAAAATTCTGCAGAGAGGAAGAGGAAAGTAAATCAAAAAGTGGAACTTTTCTTGCAAAAGATGAATATAATAGTTTAGATATGCATATTTTACTTCTTTTTGGATTATCTGTTCTTTATATTGAAAGAATCTGGAGGGATTAACTCTAAACTCTTCAGCCATAGGCTGGATGCTCAGAGCTAATAACTTATTTAGTCACTGAGTATTTTTTTGGTACATATTTTATTCTAGTTGTTTCCTTAAGTTATGAGTTGTAAAAGTAAGCATAAAATCTTAAAACTGTAGTTGCTCAAATTAGGCACTGAAAAAATGAATAATATTCATTGACTTATGTAATAAGTAGTAGTGACACATGGTAGAAGAACAGAAATACAGGATTGAAGGAGAGAAATAATTAACAGGGAATTTAAACAGATTTTAGTGAACTGAGGATGTTTTCCAAGTAGATCATTTAGTAAGCTAAAATCTTAAAACAAGATGTATTAACTGAGAGATGATAGTTTGGGATAGGAAGTAGAGGAAATACAATTTGTCACAGGTAAACAGAACAAGGACATAAAAGAGCATGAGGGAACCATGATCAATTTAAATAATTTCAGTACAGTTGGAGACCATGGCACACTTTCCTTAGAACAGTGTGATGGAGAGTCCCTAACAACAGAAGAAGATAGAGAAATAGGCAGAAATCAGACTACAAGTGATCTTGTCTACATTTTACTTAGACTTTCCCCTAAGTGCTAGAGGAAAACCACTCAAGTTTTATTGAAGTACACATTCAAAATTACAAATTGTAGAGAGTTTGGTGACTACAGTATGGAAAGTAATTCAGAAGAATACAAAACCTGAGTGATTGATGTCATACTAAAATTTTCTGATACCAAAATTTATAAAACAAAATCTTGTCCTTACCATCTCTTCTTCAGTATTCAACTTAAGAAATTCAGAATGTAAATTAGTGCAATAATGGCGACATTCTTTCCAAGGAAAAATGTTTCTTGAAAAATAGTAGCAGTTTTCTCCGTACTGATGCCAGTTGCTTGAACAAGTAGGGTATTTCCAAACTATTAAAAATTTAAAATATAACTGAATGATTTCCATCAGTGCAAATCACATCTATAGGTTGACATAGCAAATCTACCATCTACAAACAAAAACACTTTTTTATTTTTACATTATAGGTTGTGTGCACTTAAATTTAGTGTTAAATTTATCTTAAGTTAATAACTCAGTTCATTGAAAACATTTAGATTCATAAGCTGTATATTAGGAAATAATTTTTAATGACAAAATTAGAAATGTGTTAGGAAACCTATCCAGTGTATATGACTATTAAAATTATCAACATAATATTCTTTCTTTGTTTTCACATGAAAATAAAATACATATATAATTATCTTTAAAAAGCTGTAAGTTTCAAAAATAAGACAATAAGAAATACATAAATGAAATCATATAGATGAGCCCCAAAATGATGATACCTTGTGGAAATATTTTATTTAACTTCAAGTTGTCATTTAATATTATATATATATATTTACAAATATCCAGTTACATGCATTAAACAAAACAGTTAATTGTCTCTTATCTCCCGCAAATAAAATTATGACTCAGGGACTCATCCAAAATTACCTGTTTTATTTGCTTCCTTGTTGGAGGAGCTATTTCCTGGGCATTCTTCTAGTTGAAATGACTTTTTATTCACTGAAGGGAACTCAGAAAGGTCAGTTTTAAACTCAAAAAGAAAAATATGACACATTTCTATAGGCAAACCATTGTGCTAAATTCAGAGCTACAAAAGTGATGAATGAAGCATCATTTACTTCAAAGAAC
>SJYT01037105.1:18695-32723 GCA_006410635.1 Cephalophus harveyi | reverse complement strand
GGATTTCTTTGGAAGGAATGATGCTAAAGCTGAAACTCCAGTACTTTGGCCACCTGATGCAAAGAGTTGACTCACTGGAAAAGACTCTGATGCTGGGAGGGATTGGGGGCAGGAGGAGAAGGGGACGACCGAGGATTAGATGGCTGGATGGCATCACGGACTCGATGGACATGAGTCTGAGTGAACTCCGAGAGATGGTGATGAACAGGGAGGCCTGGCGTGCTGCGATTCATGGGGTCGCAAAGAGTCGGACACGACTGAGCGACTGAACTGAACTGAACTGAGATAGCATATTCAAAAGCAGAGATATCACTTTGCCAACAAAGGTCCGTCTAGTCAAGGCTATGGTTTTTCCAGTACTCATGTGGATGTGAGAATTGGGCCATGAAGAAAGCTGAGCACTGAAGAATTGATGCTTTTGTACTGTGGTGTTGGAGAAAATTCTTGCGAGTGCTTTGGACTGCAAGGAGATCCAACCAGTCCATTCTGAAGGAGATCAACCCTAGGATTTCTTTGGAAGGAATGATGCTAAAGCTGAAACTCCAGTACTTTGGTCACCTGATGCAAAGAGTTGACTCACTGGAAAAGACTGATGCTGGGAGGGATTGGGGGCAGGAGGAGAAGGGGACGACAGAGGATGATGTCTGGATGGGATCACCAACTCAATGGCCGTGAGTCTTGGTGAATTCCGAGAGTTGGTGATGGACAGGGAGGCCTGGCGTGCTGTGATTCATGGGATCGCAAAGAGTCGGACATGACTGAGTGACTGAATTGAACTGAAAGAACTAACAGCTACATCTGTATTCAATCTATTTTCTGGACAAGCACAGAAGCCAGAGTCTAAGGGTGCAATATAAAACATAATTAATGTTTGAATTTTCAACATTTTTTACCAGTATTTATTTAATCAAAAAATATCTTATTTTTTCACATCTATGAAGAAACAAGCTGGAATCAAAATTGCTGGGGGAAATATCAATAACCTCAGATATCCAGACGACATCACCCTTATGGCAGAAAGTGAAGAGAAACTAAAAAGACTCTTGATGAAAGTAAAGGAGGAGAGTGAAAAAGTTGGCTTAAAGCTCAATATTCAGGAAACGAAGATATTGGCAACTGGTCCCATCACTTCATGGGAAATAGATGGGGAAACAGTGGAAACAGTGTCAGACCTTTATTTTGGGGGCTCCAAAATCACTGCAGATGGTGACTGCTGCCATGAAATTAAAAGACGCTCGCTCCAGAAGAAAAGCTATAACCAAGCTAGATAGCATACTAAAAAGTGGAGACATTACTTTGCCAACAAAGATCCGTCTAGTCAAGGCTAGATGGCTATAGTTTGGCCGTGAGTCTTGGTGAATTCCGAGAGTTGGTGATGGACAGGGAGGCCTGGCGTGTTTTTCCAGTAGTTTTGTATGGATGTGAGAGTTGGACTATGAAGAAAGCTGAGCACTGAAGAATTGATGCTTTTGAATTGTGGTGTTGGAGAAGACTCTTGAGAGTCCCTTGGACTGCAAGGAGATCCAACCAGTCCATCCAAAGAGCAATCAGTCCTGAATATCCATTGGAAGGACTGATGCTGAAGCTGAAACTACAATACTTTGGCAACGTTATGTGAAGAACTGACTCATTGGAAAAGACTCTGATGCTGGGAGGAGAAGGGGATGACAGAGGATGAGATGGCTGGATGGGATCACCAACTCGATGGCCGTGAGTATGGGTGGACTCCAGGAGTTGGTGATGGACAGGGAGGCTTGGCATGCTGTGATTCATGGGGTCGCAAGGAGTCAGACACGACTGAGCTACTGAACTGAACCGAACTAATGAGTCAAAATTAATTAAGAAACTACTGTATTCACTGAAGTGTGAAGTGTACAGGGATATGACTAAATAAATCAGAAATAATCCTTTACACCATATTATAAAGAGTTATCAATTGCAATTAATTACCAATAATTTATTAATTACAAGTTTTTCAGTAAGTTGAACAATAAGTTATTCTTATTAATTATGTTATTATAATTAATATTACCAATAACTTATTAATAGCATTTTCACACTTACTGGGCCAGGAAAGGACCTTGTATATTGACTAATTTTTTTAGCCAAAAGTAGATTGGGAAAAAAAGTATATTTGCACCTTAATTAGGTAGTTTAGTTTTGGAATTTCAATAGATGTTCAGGAAGTGTTTTATTTTCTTCCAAAGGTTGCTAAACTTAAAAAATATTAGCTGAAAATCTGGTTACATGCTATCCTAGTGATAATGTCTTATTTACTTTTCTCTCCTTAATACTCACAAATCACAGTTTATGGTAATAATTCAAATGTTGCCACATGCATAGCACTGAAATTGTAGAAGTGAGTCATGAAAGAAAGGCTACATGATCACAGAAAAGTGAGGAAAAGTTTCAGGAAGCACTCAAAAAAGAAGGAATTCACATTGGCAATTGGATTTTTAAGATGGATCTCACAGGATAAGAAGGAATTAGAAATGCTTCCATTTTGAATTATTTCCTGAGTCATGTAGTTAACAGCAGGAACAAAGGAGCAAAGGAGCAAAGGAAAAGAGGAACACAGGAAGGGTTCTGCGCAATCCCAGACAGGCAATCAGAGTTCACTGTGATTTTTGTTTGTAATCTGTTATGTAATCATATGTACTCAGAGAGGAAACAAGCTTGCATATCAAGCTCATATTTCCATTATTCATTAACACAGAGATGTTAAACATTTACTATCATCGTTACATCAGTGAACACTGGAACTGGACCCTCCTACAATGGAGAAAGGGAGAGACTCACTGTCACATTCTCTCATGCTCCTGAATGGGGAAATACAGAAATCCTCTATTTTCAGATTAAACCAGCCACTGGGGTTGGTTCACAAATATTTACAGATATTAGAACCTGCAAGATTATGGTGGTTTCTGGAGAGAATTTACCTGAAAACTGTGTTTAGAAAACTGTTGTAAGAAGGCATTGCATATTTATGAGATTAGGTTCAGGTTTCACGAAGTACATGAAATGTTTAAAATGTTATGTATGGATGAAATAAAACATTTATAGTGAAAATACTTCTGAAAAGCTTGGAGTCTCATAAAAACTTCGTTAGAAACACTTAATCATTTTAAAACAAGATTCACACCATAATTCAATACAAGGCGCAACACTTTAAAATCTTGGGAATAAGCCTTAATGGAGAAGGCTGAAAAGATGCAGAGGAAGCAATGAAGGGAAGAGTCCAGAAAGCTCTGTTCAGTTCAGCTGCTCAGTCATGTCTGACTCTTTGTGAGCCCATGGGCACATGCACACTAGGCCTCCCTGTCCATCACCAACTCCCGAAGTTCACTCAAACTCATGTCCATCGAGTCAGTGATGCCATCCAACCACCTAATCCTCTGTTGTCCCCTCTTCTCCTGCCTTCAATCTTTCCCAGCATCAGGGTCTTTTCCAATGTGTCAGTTCTTTGCATCTGGTGGCCAAAGTATTGGAGTTTCAGCTTCAGCATCAATCCTTCCAATGAATATTCAGGACTGATTTCCTTTAGGATGGGCTGGTTGGATCTCCTTGCAATCCAAGGGGCTCTCAAGAGTCTTCTCCACCACCACAATTCAAAAGCATCAATTCTTTGGCCCTCAACTTTCTTTATAGTCCAGCTCTCACATCCCTACATGACTACTGGAAAAACCATAGCCTTGACTAGACAGACCTTTGCTGGCAAAGTAATGTCTCTGTTTTTTAATATGCTATCTAGGTTGGTCATAGCTTTTCTTCCAAGGAGCAAGCATCTTTTAGTTTCATGGCTGCAGTCACCATCTGCAGTGATTTTGGAACCCAAAAAATGTCTCCCACTGTTTCCATTGTTTCCCTATCTATTCGCCATAAAGTGATAGAACCAGATGCCATGATCTTAGTTTTCTGAATGTTGAGTTTTAAGTCAGCTTTTTCACTCTCCTCTTTGACTTTCAAGAGGCTCTTTAGTTCTTCACTTTCTCTTTAGTTCTTCACTTTCATAAGTGTGGTATCTTCTGCATATCTGAGGTTATTGATATTTCTCCTGGCCATCTTGATTGCAGCTTGTGCTTCATCCATTCCAGCATTTCTCATGATGTACTCTGCATATAGGTTACGTAATCAGAGTGACAATATACAGCCTTGACATACTTCTTTCCCAATTTCGAACCAGTCTGTTATTCCATGTCTGGTTCTAACTGTTGCTTCTTGACCCACATACAGATTTCTCAGGAGGCAGGTCAGTGGTCTGGTATTCCCATCTCTTTAACAGTTTTCCATTGTTTGTTGTGATCCACAAAGTCAAGGGAGGGAGATCTTAAAAGTGGGAACTAGCAAGGGAGGATTCAAAAGGATCCTTGTAGTAAATATCTGAATGTATCTCTTAGCCTTTAGGTCATTTATTTGATATGTAGTCATTTGTGCAACAAAACATTGGAAAAGGAAGATGTTCTTTTCAAGCCCCTAAGTCCATGATTTTAAGTGGAGTACTTTATTCTTCAGTGAGATTATTCTTACATTTTCTTCTCTATCACTGTTAGCACCTCTCTCCCACTTCTGGAAGACAACATGGCAAAGGAGCCTAGAAAATCCAGAGCAAGAAAACAGCTGTGTGCATAGTTGCTCATCGCTCAGTCGCTTCAACTCTTTGCGAGCCCATGGACTGTAACCCACCAGGCACCTCTGTCCATGGAATGTTTCAGGCAAGAATACTGGAGGGGCTTGCCATTTCCTCCACCAGCTGATCTTAAAGGAGCATCAACTATGTTCTCACTTCTGTTTTGTATGTTTACTTTTCAGGTTTTTTTTTTAATTTCTCAGCCAATCTACAGTTAGATAGTCCCACTGTGTACATTAAAAATTGAGGCTCTGATAATAAAATTATTTGCTTGAAACTTCAAATATAGTCAGAATTTGACTAAGAATTCAAATTAAACTTCGTCTAAGCCTCTAGAGACTTTAAACCTCCATTACTTTACCACTGTTACTAACAAAATCCTTTTTGCAAAGTTATCTTTCTCTTAATGTAACTGAAGGTTGTACTCTGAGTAATTTCTAGCTGCACATATATCTAATTTTAACCTTTTACAAATGCCTACCTAGTTTTCCAAACAATAGTGTCTATTTAAAAGTCTATGATTTGAGGACACCACCTTTATTGTAATCTAAGTTTCTATTTGTATTGATAAATTGAGACTATTTCTGGCTTTTCTGTTCTAGTCCTTTGGTCTGCCTATTTGTGTGCCATTACCAAGTACACTGTTTTACCTGGAGGCTTTTGAGGTATGTTTTAATAATTAGTAGGTTTAGTACTTCCTCATAACTATACTTTTCAGTCATATTGACTGTATGTACATTTTATGTGCTAAGTTTCCCTTATGAACTTCAGTGTCAACTTATCTTGATCCATCTGTCATTGGATTTTTATTGGTATCATTTCAAATTTATAAATTAACTTAATAAAAGATCCTAACCTAAACCAGAATATAGCTTTATATTTTTGAAGCCTATTTTTTTGTGTTTCAGGAAAGTTTTACACTTTTTTAATTAGATTTCTACAAGTAAAATTCTAACTTTAGAATACACAGACACACATACACACATTTAGCTACACACACATAAGTGTTTATATGTACCTTATGGAGTTAAGGAAATGTATATACCTTTTTACTTTTTTCAAGAGTTCTATATATTCAATTTTGGCAGATGTTTCAGGAACATTTGGAAGGAAGGTATATTTTATATTATCAGTGTATAGTGGTCCAGAATATCTACCACATTGACTATATCATTTAGATCATCTGTAATGTAGTTTATTTTTTGTCCAAACTTTCTGTTTTATATTCAGAGTGACCTGTTAAGCCACCTTTTGTGAACACATTACTATGTATTTCTTCTTTCATTTCCTAGAATTTTTATATTATATAGTCATTGTTATTTCCTAGATGAATTCAGAATTATTTAATCTTCATGGTAGCATTTGGCTTTTATCATTATAAAATGTCTCTCTTTTTCATTTAATTCTCATAGGTACATAGTATCAGGATTTCAACCATTGCTTTCTTATTGCTTCCCTTTACCTTATAAATCTTAATTCATCTCTTTGCTTTTAGCTTTCTGTTGCTTTCCTGAGCATCATTAACTTCTGCTTTATTTGAATCTTTTGTGTGTGTGCATTTCTTTTCATGACTATATGAAAATATCTAATTTAATTTGTGGGACATATATAGTCTTCTTTAGCCTTATGGTTGCTTCCTTTTTAGATGGATGACTTTTTGTAGGTAAAAATATTATTCACATTCTTGAATTTTTAAAGTGGTTTATATAGATGAAATCTGTTTTTTCTACTCCTATTTATCTAATAGAACTTCCCAAGTGGCAACAGTGGTAAAGAATCTGCCTGCCAATGCAGGAGACTCAAGAGATGCAGGCTGGATCCCTGAATGGGGAAGATCCCTTGGAATAGGGAATTGGCTACCCGCCTCAGTATTTTTGCCTAGAAAATTTCATGGAGTGAGGAGTCTGGTGGGCCACTGTTCCTGGGCTTGCAAAGAGTAGGTCAATGCTGAGAGCCTGAGCACAAATGCATTTATTTGATGGTTAAGTTTCCTAGCTAGAGAGCTCCCTCTTCTGTCAGGTCTACCCTATTCTTGACAGTTTCCTTCACGGATGGTATATTGCAATAGAAGTAGGGAGGGCAAAGGGATGTCTTTTTTGTCTTTCATTTCCTCAGTATTCTTAAATCCTCCAAATTAAATCTTTGCTTTTGTACTCACAGCTCTAAGAGATATCACCCTATGTGTATTACCTGTTTCTCAGATAATAGGAAAAAAACTACTAAGGAAAAAAAAAAGCTTTCCCAAATTTCTCACTGCTTGTCTTCCATTTCAAACCCTTTTCCAGTTTTATAAACTACCGAGTCTCAACCTTTGTTAAGTATTTTGGAACTTAATGTTGCAGGTTTATCTTTATAGGTTCATTGTGTCTATACTTAAGCTATGTTCTCTATTTTCATTTTTTCATAGTCAACTTTAAGGACTAATTTCCCTAACCAGCACCATAAGCCTTCGGTGGTAGACTGGAGCAAGAACTCTGTCAATATTGTTGTATTTCTACTTATAGATAATTTGTTGGTTGTGGTGCTCTCTGAAGATGCTGAAAGAACCTGGATCTTTTATCGTTTTCTTTGTTTTCTTTATTGCTTTTACAAATTAGGGGGAAGTTTGAAGGATATTTGGAATCAAGCAACCATCTTTGCTATATAAAACTGAGGATTTGGTAGTATTTATTAAAGTACCCTTTCTTTCAGATCTTTACTTCAAATCTATTCCACACTCGTAACCTCTAAAAGCCTGTATGGAAGACTCATAAGTTCTCAGTGAATGAGCATTCTAACATGAAAACCTGAGGCAGCTATGTTCTCCATGCATGCATTTGCTTTCTTCCAGCCTCACTGTGTTATTTCTTAGTGTTTTAGCAAACAAAAGGAGCTTATAATGGCTGGAAAAAATGCAAGTCTAACCCTTTTATTGTGCTCGATAAAGTAAAAACATACAGAGGAAGATTGTCACATTGGGTTTTACAATGCAGGTTTTATAATAGGTAGTACAAACTGATATTAACAAAATACAACTTATTTTTTTTATTTTACTTTACAGTACTGTATTGGTTTTGCCATACAACTGATTTTATACAGCAGAATTTGTAAGCACATTTACAGCTGGTAAGATGCAACCAGGAAAGGGAAAAAGTGAAGTGCAGAGTAGCACTGATGTCCACATAGTCTCCTTTTACATTTTTTTTTAATTTAAATTTATTTATTTTAATTGGAGGCTAATTACTTTACAATATTGTATTGGTTTTGCCATACAGCAAAGCCAGAAAGAGAAACACCAATACAGTATACTAACGCATATATGTGGAATTTAGAAAGATGGTAACTATAATCCTTTTATACTTTTTGACAGGGGTTGGTGAACATTTGTCTGACCATTTGTCTTTGAAAATAAAGTGCTTTTGCAATGCAGTCAAACTATTAATTTATGTATTATAAATGTCTTCTTTTGCACTACAAATCACAGAGTTGAGAAGTTTCAACAGAGACTAACTTACAATGTTGAAAATATTTACATCCATTTCTTTAGGGAAAGTTTCCCAACCCCTACACTAGGATAAAAGATGTTTCAAAAGTTCCAAAATTATGTTGGTTTAAATGTTCCAAAGATTTCCAGGTTTAGATAATTGAAACAAATTGAAGGCTCCAATGAGAATACTCATGTAAAGCTTTTAATAAAGGCAGTGAATATAAGACAACAGGAGAAAGATAATTCAAAGAAACATCCAGAAACAAGCTACCCAATGTTCTTATTTGTCTGAAGATACGATTCATCATCTCTCTGGATGAAACTGCTACTATTTGTGCTGATGGATGTGTGTGGAAACTTGGTTACAGGACAGCAGTTTTCTGCTGAGACTGTTCACATGGTGAAGATTAAATATCAAACTCATTACTTCAAGCTTACCTTATCAATAAACAAATTGGTCATACATTCCACTCAGGAATTCTGAGCTTTAAAAATTTCATCATTAGTCATGAGTTAATTAATTACTTGGCTGGTTAACTAGTTGCTCTTATCATGGCCAACAGCCAAAAAACAATTCTCAAGTCTCTCTGGAGGTAAGCAAAGAGTCCAGCTGTAAAATAAATAACTCTATTTTCATTAAGCAGATTTAGATGTCACTTCCATGGCAGCTCAGTGGTAAAGAATTGACCTGCCAACGTAAGAAATGCGAGTTCAGTCCCTACGTTGGGAAGATCCCCTGGAGAAGGAAATGACAACCCACTCCAGTATTTTTACCTGGAAAACCCCATGGACAAAGGAGCCTGACTGGCTACAGTCTATGGGGTCGCAAAAGAGTCAGTCGATTTAGTGACTCAACAACAACAACAACAATAGAAGAACTTAGAGGTATTGCAATTAAAAAGATTACTTACCATGACACATGTGAACTAAATTCTTAATTATCAGGAATCAAAAGGCAGTATATAAATTCAATAAACAATGGAGTAGCAGTTAGAGTGTCGTTTTGGGGGATAACTTGTTGTGGTAGCAGAGCTCTAAAATGACCCTCAGAGTATTCACTCCCTGGTGTGCACCTATAAAATCCCTTCTAACTAAATTACAGGGGGGGGATTGTGAATATGATGGGACACTGCTGTAATTAGATTCCATTAAATGGCAAAAATAAAGCTGTTTATCCAGATGTAATTAAAGTTCCAAATTAGTCAACTCTCAAGTAACCAAAAGACAGATTATTATGGGGAGACCTGACCTCATCAGGGAAACAATTAAGAGTGCTGTGCTTAGTCGCTTAGTCGTATCCAACTCTTTGTGACTCCATGGGCTGTAGCCCACCAGGCTTCTCTGTCTGTGGGGATTCCCCAGGCAAGAATACTGGAGTGGGTTGCCATGCCCTCCTACAGGGGATCTTCCCAACCCAGGGATCCAACCCAGGTCTCCCACATTGCAGGTGGATTCTTTACCATCTGAGCCTCCAGGGAAGCCCAAAAGAGACATAGACATGATAAAGAGAGGAGTCGGGGGTGCTATTCCTTGTCCTGAAGAAGAAAGTAACCCTGGTGTGACTATCTGTGCAGAGAGGAGTCCTCTGTAAGCTATGGGTATTAGTCTTACAAGCATGAAGAACAAAATTTTTTCAAAAGCTTGATTGAGCTTGGAAGAGGACTCTGCGTTTTAGGTGAGAATAGCACCTGGCCAAGACCTTGGTTTCAGTCTAGTGAGGCCCTGAACAAAGACTATAGTTAAGCTGTGTCCAGTTCCAGATCCACAGATAGTGAAAGATAATAAACATGTGTGGTTTTAGGTTTCTAAATATATCATAATTTGTTAGCCACCAATACATAACCCATCTTACATGCATTCAGGGTAATGAGTAACACATTCAGAGTAACAGGATGAAATGAAGAAAGACTGAACTGACTAATGGAAATACAGTTTTGTTACAGTGTATGTTTTTCACACATTTCCTTACCCTCTTACCTTTGCTTTATACCCAACACTGACATAGTCATTCACCTAGACCCTTCCATTAAATCAGCCCATTTCAGAGCAAAAAGCAGAAATCAAAATAAAAGTAAGTGACTCCTACAGAGAATATATTGGAAACATCATATCAGAAAGAACCAACATTTTTGTGCAAAACTTTTCTATAAAAGGAACTGTTCCCATCCCAAGGAGTACAAAGAGATTTTCAGGATGAAGGAAGCATAATACAGGTGAGTGGGAGAAAAAAGTTAAAAAAAATGAAATAAGTCAGATGGTCCTGGATTGAATGTAATTAATATGATGAGGCCAATAGTAAAAAGGACACTTTGACATGGATGACTAGTAACCTTTCTTTAAGCCAGCACTTTACATGATAATGCCATGAAATTATCAATTCAGTTCAGTTTAGTCACTCAGTCATGTCTGACTCTTTGTGACCGCAGGGGTTGCAGCAGCCAGGCCTCCCATCCATCACCAACTCCTGGAATTTGCTCAAACTCATGTCCATCAAGTCAGTGATGCCACCCAACCATCTCATCCTCTGTTGTCCCCTTCTCCTTCCACCTTCAATCTTTCCCAGCATCAGGGTCATTTCCAATGTTGATGTACTCTGCATAGAAGTTAAATAAGCAGGGTGACAATATACAGCCTGACATACTCCCTTTCCGATTTAGAACCAGCCTATTGTTCCATGTCCTGTTCTAACTGTTGCTTCTTGACCTGCATACAGATCACTCAGGAGGCAGGTAAGGTGGTCGGGTATTTCCATCTCTTTAAGAATTTTTCATAGTTTGTTGTGATCTACACAGCCAAAGGCTTTGGCATAGTTAGTAAAGCAGAATTAGATGTTTTTCTGGAACTCTGGTACTTTATCGATGGCCCAACAGATGTTGGCAGTTTGATCTCTGGTTCCTCTGCCTTTCTAAATCCAGCTTGAACATCTGGAAGTTCATGGTTCATGTACTGTTGAAGTCTGGCTTGGAGCATTTTGAGCATTACTTTGCTAGCATGTGAGATCAGTGAAATCATGTGGTAATTTGAGCATTCTTTGGCATTGCCTTTCTTTGGAATTGGAATGAAAACTGACCTTTTCCAGTCCTGTGGCCACTACTGAGTTGTCCAAATTTGCTGGCATTTGAGTGCAGCA
Organism: Cephalophus harveyi; assembly: GCA_006410635.1. Taxonomy (NCBI): domain Eukaryota; kingdom Metazoa; phylum Chordata; class Mammalia; order Artiodactyla; family Bovidae; genus Cephalophus; species Cephalophus harveyi. Next base: position 21,500 of record SJYT01037105.1, on the reverse strand, counting down.
CTTTCACAGCATCATCTTTCAGGATTTGAAATAGTTCAACTGGAATATCATCACCTCCACTAGCTTTGTTCATAGTGATGCTTCCTAAGGCCCACTTGACTTCGCATTCCAGGATATCTGGCTCTAGGTGAATGATCACACCATTGTGATTATCTGGGTCATGAAGATCTTTTTTGTATAGTTCTTCTGTGTATTCTTGTCACCTCTTAATATCTTCTGCTTCTGTTAGGTCCATTCCATTTCTGTCCTTTATTGAGCCCATCTAAGCACAAAATGTTCCCTTAGTATCTCTAATTTTCTTGAAGCAATCTCTAATCTTTCCCATTCTATTGTTTTGCTCTATTTCTTTGCACTGATCACTGAAGAAGGTTTTCTTATCTCTCCATTCTTTGAAACTCTGCATTCAAATGGATATATCTTCCATTTTTCTCCTTTGCCTTTAGCTTTTCTTTTTTCCACAGCTCTTTGTAAGGCCTCCTCAGACAGCCATTTTGCTTTTTTGCATTTCTTTTTCTTGTGGATGGGCTTCCCTGGTGGCTCAGAGGTTAAAGTGTCTGCCTCCAATGCGGGAGACCCGGGTTCGATCCCTGGGTTGGGAAGATCCCCTGGAGAAGGAAATGGCAATCCACTCCAGTATTCTTGCCTGGAGAATCCCATGGACGGAGAAGCCTAGTAGGTTACAGTCCACGGGGTCGCAAAGAGTCGGACACGACTGAGCAATTTCACCTTCACCTTTCTTGTGGATGGTCTTGATCACTGCCTCCTATACAATATCACGAATCTCCATCCATAGATCTTCAAGTACTCTGTCTATCAAATCTAATCCCTTAAATCTATTTCTAACTTCTACTGTATAATTGTAAGGGATTTGATTTAGGTCATGCCTGAATGGTCTAGTGGTTTTCCCTACTTTTTTCAATTAAGTCTGAATTTTGCAATAAGGAGTTCATTATCTGAACCTCAGCTAGCTCCCAGTCTGAAATGATATGGGAGCTGAAATGATACGGGATATAGGAGCTGATGATATGGATATGATATGGAAGCTGAAGAAAACCTCTGAACTATCTTTAGAAGCCAACAGGAATTTTCCTTCCTCAGTGAAGACAACTTTGAAATAGATTATTCTCTGAAATTAGATATAATCTGTAACATTTAACACCTTCTGTTTCCTCATTGCTCTTGCGATATTGTAATAAATATTCATGAGTTCTCAGTAAAAAAAAAAAGATTGAACTATATAAAATTCATAGAGTGATGATGTTAGAATAGAAAATTCAACCTATGCTTGAATGTGGCTACAAGAACATAGTTGATATTCATCCTTGACAAAAATTATGAAAATAGAATTTTCATAATTTTGCTTATTTCCTGCATAGAAAATAAACATAGATCTATATAATCCTATGTAGAAATATATTTCCTACATTTTTTCTCCTTAGGAAAAACAAGCAAAATACTCAGAGGAAATATTTTGTGTGGGAAGAGGACAGATTGATTGGAACAGAAAACTGTTTTCTTAATAAGCTTGTCTATACTGAGCGAGGATGAGATGGCTGGATGGCATCACGGACTCAATGGACGTGAATCTGAGTGAACTCCGAGAGATGGTGATGGACAGGGAGGCCTGGCGTGCTGCGATTCATGCAGTCGCAAAGAGTCGGACACGACTGAGCGACTGAACTCAGCCAGTATCCAATTGATACTGCTCTTTATAAATGCAATTTTAAAATTATATTGTTACAAAAATGACACAGACAACAAAAGCAAAACATGTTAAATATGTAGAAAGTGCACTGCATGTCCAAGTTAAATACGTAAAAGATGTTACAGCTATCCTGTGTTTTTCATAGTATAACCTAAGTGCAGTTTTCCTAAGTCAACCTTCATACAAGAACAAAGATTTCAAGTTGTATTACTATTATATCTGTATTTTTGAGAAATAAAACATGAGAGGTTTTTATCTTTTCCTGACTCTTTGTATTTTGAAAATCAACCCTGAGCTCTTAATTATAATCATTTAATTGAAATACAAAAGAAGAGAACAAATAGAGATGTCAGTACAAATTTCTTTAGATGTATATTCAACAGTTATTTTTTTAAAGAGGGAATTGGGTTTTGATATTTCTGAGGTTGGAAAAAATATATTCAGATCACAAGCATCACAATTCATCATGTGCCCTTCCCCTCACTGACCCACTCAGAAACCCCTCAATAAAAAAGCCTGCTCCCTTTCCTCCTAAATATTAAATGTCCAGTATTTTATCACATGCCATTTAGGAAAAGATTTTGGGGATTGATTAGAAATTGAAATCTTAAATGCACATGTAAAAGTGGCTTTTTTTTTTACTGTCAGATAAGCATAGGCAAGAAAGACACTTGAAAAAAACAAAAAAATAAGACTGTATATTCATGGGATCAGAGCTTGGGTTCCCCTTCCCCTTGGAAAATGTGAAAGCTATCTTGTAAGATCACATACTTGGATATAACTTTCCAATTGTTCTGCAGAACTTGGTAGCATCAAGATAAGACACACAAATGTGTTACTTAACCCTTGTGATACACATGAAGAAATTATTATAAGGCACTTTCAGGTCTAAATTAAAACATATAGATGAATAGATACCCACTAAAAACTTAAAACAAACACTAAAACTATTTTTACTTTCAGAGGAAAAAAGATGAGGATGGGATTTTTCAATTTAGCACACCATACATAAAACTAATATGATGTTAATGTATATTGTTTGGCCTGAATTAAGTTTTATTTCAATTTCAACAGAATTTCCAAAAAGAGATGCATAAATT
>SJYT01037094.1:0-52224 GCA_006410635.1 Cephalophus harveyi | reverse complement strand
GGTAAATTAGGAGGCTGAGATTAACATATACACTGCTGCTGCTGCTGCTGCTGCTAAGTCACTTCAGGCGTGTCCGACTCTGTGAAACCCCATAGACAGCAGCCCACCAGGCTCCTCCGTCCCTGGGATTCTCCAGGCAAGAACACTGGAGTGGGTTGCCATTTCCTTCTCCAATGCATGAAAGTGAAAAGTGAAAGTGAAGTCGCAATAACCAACAAGGATCTACTGTATAACACAGGGAGCTGTGCACTTGAAACTAAGACAACATTGTAAATCAACTCCAATATAAAGTTAAAAATTAAAAATACACAATATACCACATTTTTATAAACTCAAGGAAAAGGTTCATATCTATCATTTTCAAACCAAAATTATTTAGTCAAATATGTCAAAAGAGCAATCTTTATGATGTGAACTTGGATTTTTTAAAGTGTTTCTAGACTAGCAATTTCTAAAATTTTAGAGGTTTGATTTCTGTTTTTCCTGTGAATTTGAGGGAAATAAGGACTTATTTTCAAAAGAAAATAGATATCCATTATTCATCCCATAGACATCACCAAATGGTCAAATAATAAAACCAAAGTCCTAATTAATGCTGCCACAAATGAGAGTAACTTATTGGCCATATATTAACCAGAAACAAGAACAAACAGTAGGAAATAAAAAAAAGAAAACTAAACAAAAGCAAATAAAAAAGTAAACAAATGTAAAGCTCTATTGCTGCTTGGGACTTATTTTGAGAACTAAGAGAAGACCTAACTGGGATGAATGTCTTCATGAGGTATGTATACTTTCTCAGCAATGCAGTTTACTTGGTTCATGGGATGAGGCCACATGGGCATCTCCGTGGATGATCTACAAAACTGGTAGATATATTTTTCCAAAAGAGCAATCAGGATTCTTACACAACCCAAAACAATATGTGTCAAATATTTCCTGTCATTCCTTCATTACTTAGGAAAACAGTAAGATGATAAAAACCAGTCCACAGAGCATCTGAGAAGCTAAGTATTAATAGGCCACGTTATGATGAGATTTCTGAGTTAGAAACCAAACTGGCTAACGACCTACATGGTCGTAAACTGAAACTTCAGGGATGGAATATCACCAAATAAAATACAGGATGCAGAGCTAAACATGAATTTCAGATGAACAGTGAACAATTTTTTCAATATAAATAAGTCCTGGATATTACATGCATATTTATTTGTTAAATCTGGCAATTCTCTAATGGAATTATCTGTTTCATTAGACAAATTATTTGCATTTCTTCTTGATAAAAATTTACAAATCAGTCTCTGCCTCTCTAGAGAGATAAATGACCCAGATAATAAAAAGTTAAGCCCAGAATTACACTAAAAGAATAATAATAATCTCTTTTACCAAAATTTAGTGAACTTGAGGTTTCAAGTTGTAGACAATTTTCCCAGTGAAGCACAAGTGAAAAACTTACACTGGAAAATACTATTTCTTGCAAAATAACATTAGGAATTAAGATATAAAACAACAAGCATATAGACTGTCTCCTTAAGTCTCTTCATATTCAATCTGAGAACACTTTGGTCATTTTTTTTTTTTTCTAGAGTAGTATTTCATGCAGGAGGCACTCTGATATTGTCACAAACACAGGTTGGAAAAGTTATTTTTAGACTTATGACGTTTTCAACTGCAGAAAAACATTTACTTCCAGAAAAGAAACCAAAACAGGTAACAGGGTAAAAATTGTTCACAAGTATCACTTGAATGAGGTCAGGAGCTGTATTCCCCTGCTGTGTTCACCTCTTTCTAAAGCAGATCAAGATAAATCATTCTACATTTCTAAAATACAAGTCTATCCCTCAAGGAATCATTTTAACTACCAGGAAGCTGTATAAAAACAATACAAATTATATTAAACTTTTTATTTTATATTGTAATTTACCAGTTAACAATGTTATGATCGTTTTGGTGAACAGTGAAAGGACTCAGCCATACATATACGTGTTTCCATTCTCCCCCAAACTCCCCTCCCATCCAGGCTGCCACATAACATTGAGCAGAGTTCCCAGTGCTATATAGTAGGTCCTTGCTGGTTATCCATTGTAAATATATGCATGTCCATTCCAAACTCCCTAACTATCTCTTCCCCCATCATATCCCCCACAAAAAATAAGCTAATTTTCTAAGTCTGTGAGACTATTTCTGTTTTGTGAATAAAGCAACTATATAAACTTGATTTTGAAGAAAAAATTAGTAAGTAAATGATCTTAGTTGCAAATCTTCAGCAAAGAAGAAATTTTCCCAAGAGCTAGGCAGGTAGTTATATATGTTAACTATATAAAATACAATATAGCTATTGTTATATATTCATTCATTTATTAAAGACATTGAGCTCCACATATTTGTTGATTCAGGTTATATCAATACAAACAACAAACAACCTAGATCTCTATCTTTGTGAGAGTATGTCTACTTGGTATTTGTATGAAAAGACAAAACAACTAAAAAATTGAAACTAAGTCGCCCAACTAAAATGAATTCTCTCTACAAAAGGATTTTAATACTGACAGTTTAGTGAAATGCTGGTACTAGCTTGACAAAGGGATTGTGATTTTTGTTCATTGTTTTAAACTTCTGCAATTCAGGAAGCAATGTCAAAAACAATAACATCAGACAAAGGGCCACTTGGGAGAGACAAAGAATGAAAATAAATATGAATCTAAAAGGAGAAGGAGAAACTTTAAATCGTGGACTGTACTAGGCCTCTCTGTCCATGGGATTCTCCAGGCAAGAATACTGGAGTGGATTGCCATTTCCTTCTCCAGGGGATCTTCCNAGGGCCACTTGGGAGAGACAAAGAATGAAAATAAATATGAATCTAAAAGGAGAAGGAGAAACTTTAAATCGTGGACTGTACTAGGCCTCTCTGTCCATGGGATTCTCCAGGCAAGAATACTGGAGTGGATTGCCATTTCCTTCTCCAGGGGATCTTCCCAGCCCAGGGATTGAACCCGGGTCTCCCGCATTGAAGGCAGACGCTTTAACCTCTGAGCCACCAGGGAAGCCATTAGAAAGGCAACAACATCTGAATTCACAATTATAAAAGTATTGATTTGTACTGAATGATCTTATAATGATCAGCAGATAAGAATGAGTCTTGTTTAGATACCATTATTCAATAAATGATGAATATGGTAAAGCGAGCACCTACCAGAAGCAATATACCTACTGTATAGCACAGGAAACTCTGCTCAATGTTATGGGGAAAAGTACTTCATCCTCCAGATTCAAATACATTTTTGGTGGCTGTAACACCTAGCTGCCTATCCAAAATGGATTCTCCCCTTATGAGAACACAGATTTTATTGAGAGAGCACTGTGTCTATTAATTCTCCCCTCTCCAGACTTCTATAGCTATACTTGACCTTCTGACTCAGTGAAAGGGAAGTTGCTCAGCTGTGTCCCACTCTTTGCGACCCCATGGACTATACAGTCCATGGAATTCTCGAGCCAGAATACTAGAGTGGGTAGCTTTTCCCTTCTCCAGGGGATCTTCCCAACTCAGGGACTGAACCCAGGTCTCCTGCATTTCAGGCAGATTCTTTACCAGTTGAGCCACCAGGGAAGCCCCTTCTGACTCAGTGGAAGTGGAAATGAAGTCGTTCAGTCATATCCAACTCTTTGCAACCCCATGGACTCTAGCCCACTNAACCCAGGTCTCCTGCATTTCAGGCAGATTCTTTACCAGTTGAGCCACCAGGGAAGCCCCTTCTGACTCAGTGGAAGTGGAAATGAAGTCGTTCAGTCATATCCAACTCTTTGCAACCCCATGGACTCTAGCCCACTAGGCTTCTCTGTCCATGGGATTTTCCAGGCAAGAATACTGGAGTGGGTTGCCATTTCCTTCTCCAGGAGATCTTCCCAACCCAGGGATTGAACCCAGGTCTCCCACATTGTAGGCAGATGCTTTACTGTCTGAGCCACCAGGGAAGTACCTTACAAAATAAAAATAGAAATCTGCTGAGTGAGGCATTTATGAAATTTACAGTTTTCCTGAAAAAAGAGACAAATCTAGCTGACGTGTTTTTCTCTTTACCATTCTCCATTTTTCTTGCCTGCAGTGGGGAATAATAACTTTCAAAGGGTGTGCCAATGACTTTCCACCATGAGGAACCAAGCTTTCTTCTAAGATTGGAGGATCATGAGGCAAAAAGGAGCCTGAGTCATAGTGACTTCCTGGAGCAGCTGCACTTCCCCTAGGTAGACTATCTATCAATTTCTTGGTTAGCAAGAAAAAAAAAAAAAAAAACAGGTTAACTCCTATTTAGGCAAGTCACATAATTTGGTTTCTCTTACCCAGGCCTCTTACACAGCAGGCAGATTCTTTACCATCTGAGCCACGAAAAAAGCCCTACTTGCAGTGAAATCCAACCCTAAACGTATGACAGAAGTGGAGGGAGAAGAAGGGGGAACCTGAATAAGTGTATTTTGAAATTTCTCCCTGGGAAATTCTAATGTGAGCCTTATTTTGCTCTATAAAGAAGGGTTGTTCACCTCCATGTCATTGAGATGCATGCACATGTGTCAACTGTATCTGAAAGTTCCTTCTAACCCAGGGTCTTAAAATGAAAATGGAATCTAACTCATAGAAAAAATTATTCAGTGTCCTAAATAATGTGCATTCTCTCACTCTCTCTCTCCGTCTTCTTCTGTCTCTTTCTTGATTTTTCTGCCCATACACATATTACTAAAGTGTACTTTTAAAAATTTTTAAATTATAACTCTCATGTCAAACATTTTATTTAAAAAATTAATGAAGGAACCAATAAAACATTAAGACTGATTTCAAAAACATTTGAGGAGCTAATTGTAGGCAGTGTAATGAAGAATGCTAGGATAAGATTGTTGGGTTAAATACAGAACTAGTAATTCTCTACAGAGCAATAAATTATAATTTGAGGCATCACCCTTTCTACATGATAGAAATTATTTGCACCTCTACTGGATAAAAATGTGCAACTGAATATGTAACCTCACTATATTCAGATTCTTTAATCAATTGTCTTGATTTGTGTACATAATATACAAACTATATCTCATATAAGTATATATTTAAATATAAAAAGTCTATAACATAAATATAATAAATACATATTACTATGCATGTGTGGCTACTCAGTTGCCTCAGTTGTGTCCGGCTCTTTGTGACTCTATGGACAGTAGCCCACCAGGCTCCTCTGTCCATGGGATTTCCCAGGCAAGAATAATGAATGGATTGCCATGCCCTCCTCCAGGGGATCTTCCTGACCCAGGGAATGAACCTGCATCTCCTGTGTCTCTTGCACTGGGAGACAGATTCTTTACTGCTGAACCACCAGGGAAGTCTCATGTTTTAATATAATAAATACATACTTAAATTTAAAATCTATAATAAATAAATATATAATTAACATATGAGATATAATTATTAAATACTGTTGTGATGTGAATGGTATTAACACCAACCCACACTTTCTGGGAGCTAGGAAAAGCCTTAGCTATGAGTAACTGAAGGAAATGGTAGTTTCTGATTTGCTTCTATTCTTGTTCTGGTTCTTTGTTATCCACCGATCCTTATCTTGCTATGACCAGTGCATTCTCTTGGCAAAACTCTATTAGCCTTTGCCCTGCTTCATTCCATGTTCCAAGGCCAAATTTGCCTGTTACTCCGGGTGTTTCTTGACATCCTACGTTTGCATTCCAGTCCCCTATAATGAAAAGGACATCTTTTTTGGGTGTTAGTTCTAAAAGGTCTTGTAGGTCTTCATAGAACCGTTCAACTTCAGCTTCTTCAGCATTACTGGTTGGGGCATAGACTTGGATTACTGTGATACTGAATGGTTTGCTTTGGAAATGAACAGAGATCATTCTGTCGTTTTTGAGATTGCATTTGGTGATTGCAGCCATGAAATTAAAAGATGCTTACTCCTTGGAAGGAAAGTTATGACCAACCTAGACAGCATATTCAAAAGCAGAGACATTACTTCGCCAACAAAGGTCCGTCTAGTCAAGGCTATGGTCTTTCCTGTGGTCATGTATGGATGTGAGAGTTGGACTATGAAGAAAGCTGAGCACCGAAGAATTGATGCTTTTGAACTGTGGTATTGGAGAAGACTCTTGAGAGTCCCTTGGACTGCAAGGAGATCCATCGAGGCCATTCTAAAGGAGATCAGCCCTGGGTGTTCTTTGGAAGGAATGATGCTAAAGCTGAAACTCCAGTGCTTTGGCCACCTCATGTGAAGAGTTGACTCATTGGAAAAGACTCTGATCCTGGGAGGGATTGGGGGCAGGAGGAGAAGGGGACAACAGAGGATGAGATGGCTGGATGGCATCACCAACTCGATGGATGTAAGTTTGAGTGAACTCCGGGAGTTGGTGATGGACAGGGGGGCCTGGTGTTCTACGTTTCATGGGGTCGCAAGGAGTCGGACCTGGCTGAGCTACTGAACTGAACTGAACTGATCCTTATCTTACCACAGTTCAGTTTACCATCCATGACATTCTGCAGGGAAGATACCTCTTTAGTTGCCTCAGAGAAAATCCCATTGACATCTTAGTTGTACAAGGAAATGGCAGCCCAATCCAGTATTCTTGCCTGGAAAATCCCATGGACAGTGGAGCCTGGTAGGCTACTGTCCATGGGATCACAAAGAGTCGGACACCACTGAGTGACTTCACTTTAAGCAACTACTCAAAAGTGGAGACTAAATAGCAGAGACTATGCCCATTGCATTTTTCTATACAATTTTTTATTACTCTTGTAGCTCAACTACTAACTGTCCCTTCAGTTCAGTTCAGTTCAGTTCAGTCGCTCAGTCATGTCCGACTCTTTGCGACCCCATGAATCGCAGCCTCCCTGTTCATTACCATCTCTCCGAGTTCACTCAGACTCACGTCCATCGAGTCCGTGATGCCATCCAGCCATCTCATCCTCGGTCGTCCCCTTCTCCTCCTGCCCCTAATCCCTCCCAGCATCAGAGTCTTTTCCAATGAATCAACTCTTCGCATGAGGTGGCCAAAGTACTGGAGTTTCAGCTTTAGCATCATTCCTTCCAAAGAACACCCTTAGCACACATACATAAAAATTCTGCTAATTAATACAGAATATGTCAATACCAATGCACACTTTGCAAAACAGGCTAACTATAGTTGCATTTTATATATAGGTGAGTGAGTTTTTCTCTCAGTTGGTGCAAAACTTGAAGAGACGACCCTGGATTTTGAGGAACAAAATTTTTATAAGGTAGCACAGCTTTCAAACTTTCCCACTTACTGTTTAAAATATCATAGCCCCAGATAAACCTCTGGTGATGGCTGAGTGAGGAGTTTGGCAAATCCTTTCCCCCAAAAGCAGCTAAAAAGCTGAAAAAAATTGACAAAAACAACCTTTTCAGTACTATGGCAGTAGTCCAAAGGCATATAACAATGTAAGAAGTATTCATGCTTGAACAATTGCTGAATATTGAGTAGAAATAGTAGGAGTCTATGGCATTTTTGCCTGGGATGCTACCAAGAGCCCTCCAGCTCCATTGGCACAGATGTTCTGCCCAAGCAGAGCAGGCCATAAGGGCTGACAGCTTCACTGATGCAATCAAAATAGAGTGAGCCTCTTAACTGGCGGTAATGGAATACACATTCTTTCCAAGAGAACAGGGAACATTTAGATAGACGGTACTTGAGGTCATAAAATGAGCCACAAAAACATTTATAAAATTCAAGTCACATTAAATATATTCTTTGACCACTATGAAACTAAATTAAAAATCAATAACAAAATGATTTCTATAAAATCTCCCAGTATTTGCAAAATAAATATTCTATTTCTAAATAGCCCATAGATCTAAGAGGCAAACCAAAAGTTAAATTAGAAGTCTTTTGAAGTGAATGCAAATGAAAACAGAATATATTAAAATGTGTAGGGTGCCTCTAAATATGCAGTCAAGAAAAAATGCCCACATGAGAAAATAAGAACATTTTCAAATCAATGATTTCAATGTCCACCTTCGGAAACTAGGAAAAAATAGCAAGTTATATCCATAATTAATAAATATCAAACAATAAAGATTGTGATGGAAATTGGTGAAATAATAACAGAAAACAATAGAAAAAATCAGTAACTTAAAAGTGATTCTTTGAGAAGTTCAGCAAAATTGATAAGCCTTTAGCTGAATTGGCTAATGAAAAAATATACAAATTATTGGCAGTTGGTGATGGACAGGAAAGCCTGTCACAAAGAGTCAGACATGACTAAGCAACTGAATTGAACTATGAACATTACGGATGAAAGGAGTGACATCACTACAGAGTATAGAAAATTTTAAAGGATCATGAATTATTTTGAAGAACTTTGTGCCAAAATGTTTTAAAACTTTGATAAAATGGACAGATTGCTTGACAGCTCCAACTATCAGAGCTCCCTGAAAAATAAATAGCCTGAATAACCTTATATTTATTTAAAAATGATATTATAGCTAAAATCCTTTCAACAAAGATAACTTCAGAATCAGATGGCTTCAGTGGTGAATATCCAAACAGTTAAGGAATGAATGATACCAATTCTATACAAACTATTCCAGAAATTGAAGAGGAGGGTATCTTTTCTAGTTCACCCACTAACACCAACATTATGCTACTACCAAAATTGTTATAAGAAAAGAAACTTAGGACCAGTGTTCCTCACGGACATAAATGCAATCATTCTAAACAAAGGTTTGGCAAATCTAATCCAATACTAACAACAATAATGAAACAACAGGCAAAGAACTGACAAAACCTTCATCAAAAAAGACATAGGGATGGTAACTAATCACATGAAATTACCCTCAACATCATTAGTCATGAGGCAAATAAGAATTAGAATCGAAGTGAGAAAACATTCACATGTTAGCAAAGCAATTCTCAAAATTCTCCAAGCCAGGCTTCAACAGTACATGAACCATGAACTTTCAGATGTTCAAGCTGGATTTAGAAAAGGCAGAGGAACCAGAGATCAAATTGCCAACATTCACTGGATCATCAAAAAAGCAAGTGTTCCAGAAAAACATCTACTTCTGTTTCATTGACTATGCCAAAGCCTTTGATTATGTGGATCACTGTAAACTGTGGAAAATTCTTAAAGGAATAGGAATACCAGACCACCCGACCTGCTTCCTGAGAAATCTGTATGCAGGCCAAGAAGCAACAGTTAGACCTGGACATGAAACAAAAGACTGGTTCCAAATTGGGAAAGGAGTACATCAAGGCTGTATATTGTCACCCTGCTTATTTAACTTATATGCAGAGTACATCATGTGAAATGCCAGGCTGGGTAAAGCACAACCTGGAATCANTGATTAAGAGAAAAAATGCACAAAGCAAATTAAAAGGGCTCACCATATACGAGGCAAAAGTGATTTCAAGATGTGTATAAGAGACAGGTCACCCTGCTTATTTAACTTATATGCAGAGTACATCATGTGAAATGCCAGGCTGGGTAAAGCACAACCTGGAATCAAGATTGCCGGGAGAAATATGAATAACCTCGGATATGCAGATGACATCACCCTTATGGCAGAAAGTAAAGAACTAAAGAGCCTCTTGATGAAAGTGAAAAAAGAGAGTGAAAAAGTTGGCTTAAAGCTCAACATTCAGAAAACGAAGATCATGGCATCCGGTCCCATCACTTCATGGGAAATAGATGGTGAATCAAAGGAAACAATGACAGACTTCATTTTGGGGGGCTCTAAAATCACTGCAGATGCTGACTGCAGCCATGAAATTGAAAGATGCTTGCTCCTTGGAAGAAAAGTTATGACCAACCTAGACAGTATATTAAAAAGCAGAGACATTACTTTGCCAACAAATGTCCATCTAGTCAAAGCTATGGTTTTTCCAGTGGTCATATATGGATGTGAAAGTTGGACTATAAAGAAAGCTGAGCACTGAAGAGTTGATGCTTTTGAACTGTGGTGTTGGAGAAGACTCTTGAGAGTCCCTTGGACTGCAAGGAGATCACACCAATCAATCCTAAAGGACATCAGTCCTGAATATTCATTGGAAGAACTGATGCTGAAGCTGAAACTCCAATATTTGGCCACCTAATGTGAAGAACTGACTCATTGGAAAAGACCCTGATGCTGCGAACGATTAAAAGCAGGAAGAGAAGGGAACATCAGAGGATGAGATGGTTGCTTGGCATCACCAACTTGATGGACATGAGTGAGCATGCTCCAGGAATTCGTGAAGGACAGGGAATCCTGGCATGCTGCAGTCCATGGGGTTGCAAAGAGTCGGACATGACTGAGCGACTGAAGAGAACTGAGAAACCACTACAGACCAATGAGGAAGTCTAAAATTAAAAAGACTGACAATAGCAAGTATTAGCAAGGATTTGGAACAACTGTAATTCTCATCCACTGATGGCTGGGATGTAAAATGATATGGTTACTTTGGTAAAGAGTTATAGTTTGGCATTCACCTGCTACATGATTTGGCCTCCAAGAGAAACAAAAGCATTATGTCCATACAAATACTTGTGTGTGACTATTTATAACAGTTTTATTTATAATGGCCAAAAACAGGAAGGAGATCCAAACTGTACATCAACAGATGAATGGATTAAAACAAAACAAAACTCTGCTATAGTCATACAATAGAACACTTCTCAGCAGTAAAAAAACAATGAACTACTAATACATGCTATAACAGAGATAAACCTCAATGTAAATGTGCTGAGTGAAATAAATCATGCCAAAAAAGAAATAAAATGTATGGGGCTTCCTTGATGGCTCAGTGATAAACAGTCTGCCTGCCAATGCAGGAGACAAGGGTTTGATCTCTGATTTGGGAAGATCAAACATGCCATGAGGCAGCTAAGCCCAAGTGATACAACTGCTGAGCCTGTGCTCCAGAGCCTGGGGGCCACAACTACCGAGCCCACATGCTGTGACTACTGAAGCCTGTGTGCCCTAGAGCCCATGCTTCACAGCAAGAGGAGCCAGCACATCACAACTAAAGAGCAGTCCCCATTTGCCACAACTAGAGAAAACCCCACAGGCAACAGTGAAGACCTAACATTGCCAAAAATAAACAAATAAAATTCTCAAATGAAAGATGATGTATGATTCGATTTGTATAAAGTTAAAAAACAAAGGAAACTAATCTATAGTGACAGAGAGAAGATCAGTGGATTCTAGGAGATCTGGGGTCAGAGAGGAATGGACAGAATCATGAAGACAATTATATTTTGGAGGTGATGTATATGCTTATTATTGTGATATGGTTTAAATATATGTGAAAACTTATTAAATTATAGGATTTAAATATTTCAGTTTATTGTACATTAACTATTGCAAAATAAGGGATTTTTTTTTTAAATCCCACAAAAAAGGCCAGGTAGAAATGACTTGATTGGTGAATTACATAAAATATTTAATGAAAAAAATCCAAATTTTTGCAAGCTCTTTCAGTAGATAGAGAAGGATGGAATAAACTTTATAATCCATTCTATGAGGCCAGTATTAATTTGATATCAAAGCCAGAAAAAGACATCACCAAAAAAACTACAAACCAATATCCCTCATTAACATAGTCAAAAAGATTGCTTGACAAAAATTCATTCAAATGGACCCTAAACCAAAATATAAAATGCAAAACTATAGAAGTTTCAGAATATAGCACAGGTGAAAATCTAGGTGACCTTGGGTTTGACAATAACTTTTCAAATGCAACTCCAACAGTGTGATCTTAAAGAAAAAATGATAAGATGGGCTTCATTAAAATGAAAAAACTTCTGTTCTTTTAAAGACACCAATAAGAGAATGTAGGGTAAGCCATGAGCTGCAAGAGAAATTTTGTAAAACATCTCATAAAGGACTAGTATCCAAAGTATGCAAAGAACTTTTAACACTCAGCAATAAGAAAACAATGTAATTACAAATGGGCAAAAGATTTAAAAAGACACATCACCAAGGAAAATTGGTGACAGAAAATATACATATGACAGATACTCAACATCAAATGTCACCAGGGAATTGCAAATTAAAACAGCAGTAAGATAACACCATACACCTATTAGAATGCCTGAAGTGGGAAACACTGACAATATTAAAGGCTCACAAGAATGGGGAGCAATAATTCTCATCCACTGCTAGTGGGAATAAAAAGGATACAGATATGATGGAAGACACTTGAATGGTTTCTTACAAAACTAAGCATACTTTTACCACAGGATCCATCAGTCATGCTCCTTGGTACGTACACAAATGAATTAAGAACATAGGTCCTCACAAGGCCTGCACACAAATGCTTATAAGACCTTTATTGAGGTGAAGTCGCTCAGTCGTGTCCGACTCTTTGCGACCCCGTAGACTGTAACCTACTAGGCTTCTCCATCCATGGGATTCTCCAGGCAAGAATACTGGAGTGGATTGCCATTTCCTTCTCCAGGGGATCTTCCCGACCCAGGATCGAACCTGGGTCTCCTGCATTGGAGGCAGACGCTTTAACCTCTGAGCCACCAGGGAAGCCCTAGACCTTTATTAATAAGTGCCAAAACTTGGAAACAACCAAGATATCTTTCAACAGGTGAATGGATATACAAATTGTGGTACATCCATACAATGGAATGTTATTCAGTGCTAAATAGAAATGAGATACCAAGGACAAAAAGACACAGAGGAAATTTAAATGAAAATTTGCAAGTGAAGAAGTCAATCTGAGAAGGCTATATATACTGTTTTATTCCCATGATATGGCCTTCTAGGAAAGGCAAAACTATGGAGACAGTAAAAAGATCAGTGGTTTCTAAGCGTTTGAGAAGGAAGGAAGGAAGGTGGAACATAGGGCTTTTTTTTTAGGGTAGTGAAACTGTTCCATATGTTACTATAATAGTAGACAAATATCATTAAATACCTGTCAAAATCTAGAGTATGTACAACACAGAGTGAACTCTAAACTATGGACTTTGTTAAGAATAACGTATTAATGTTAGTTCATCAACTGTCACAAAAGTACCACACTAATGCAGGACATTAATAAGAGGGAAAACTGTGTAGGGGAGGGAAGAAGAAGGTGTGGGAACTGTGTACTTTCAGCTTAAGTTTCCTTTAAATCTAAAACTGCTCAAAAAATAAAGCATTACACACACACACACACACACAAGTATTTATCTTCAAACTATTTATGTAACCCTTGTAAAGTTCAATGTGTATGGCTCCCACTTAAAATTGTGGCTGCGGCTTTAAAAATCTAATTGTCAAAATAAAATAAAATAAATAGAGGTGAAGGTAATATTCTAATTTCCAGGATCATTCTGCTATAGTCACTCATTGACTTTGCTGTACTAAATTGCACTGAACTTTTAAGACTTAATTAATATCATATTTAATTCGCTAATAAATCCTATCATTTGTTCTTATACTGAGCCTATGCCATGTATTTTGGACACTAATTTGTTGCTTGAAGCATAACATTATCTTCTTAACTAGTACTTCTTATCATAAGAGAATAGGATCTCTTATTCAGTATTTCTGACAGACCTCAGTACCATGTGGAATATAAAGAATGTTTTTAAAATATTGATTTACTTTCATGCTTATAACAAATACATTATAATTTAAGAATTCTGAATAGCATGCATTTACTCTTGACTATTAGCTCAACATCACTAATCATATGGGAAATGCAAAACAAAACCACAATGAGATATCACCTCACATCTGTCAGAATAGCCATCACCAAAAGTCTATAAATAAAACATTGGAGAGGGTGTTGAGAAAAGGGAACTCTCCAACACTGTTGGTGGGAATGCAAATTGGTGCAGCCACTATGGAAAATAGTATGCAGGTTTCTCAAAAAATAAAAATAGAACTACAATATGACACAGCAATTCCACTTATGAGTATATATCAAAAAAACCCAGAAACACTAATTTGAAAAGATACATGGACTCCAGTGTTCATAGCAGCATTAGTTACAATTGCTAAGACATGGAAGCAACATAAATGTCCATAAACAAATGAGTGCATAAAGAAGATGTGGTACACACACACACACACACACACACACACACATACACACACACTGAAATGCTGCTCAGTCATAAAAAAAAATTTTTTTTTTGGCACTGGCAGCAACATGGATGGACTTGGAGGGCATTATGCTAAGTGAAATAAGTCAGACAAAGACAAATACGGTACAAAATCACTTACATGCAAAATATAAAAAAAATACAACAGCTTAGTGAACAAAAAGGAATCAAACTTACAGAAATAGAGAACAAACCAATGAGGGTAAAGAAGGGAGAAGGTGCAATATAAGGGTGGGAGATTAAGAGGTACAAACTAGTATATAAAATAAGCTATAGGGATATACTCTACAACATGAGGAATATAGCCAATATTTTAAAAATATACATTAAACTATCAAAAAATATTTAAAAATTTAAAATACCTCTTTATAGATATGTCCCTTGAGGGGTTTCCCTGATGGTTCAGTGTTTAAAGAGTCCACCTTTCAATGCAGGAACACTGGTCCAGGAAGATACCATGTGCCATGGGGCAACTAAGCCTGTGTGCCACAACTACTGAGCCAGCACCCTAGAGCCCATGAGCTACAACTACTGAGCCCACATGCAGCAACTACTAAAGCTCTCACACACTAAAGCCCATGCTCCTCAGTGAGAAGCCACTGCAATGAGAAAGCCTGTGCACTGCGAAAGAGACTAGCCCCCACTCTCTGCAACTAGAGAAAGCTTGCATACAGCAACCAAGATTCAGCATAGTCAAAAATAAATAAACAAACCATTTCTAAAATCTCTCTGAAAAAGAATGAATTGATACTTCATAATTTTCCAAAGTTATGTAAACCCCAACAGCTTCTATCATCTCCAGCTGGGGCCATGAAACTAATACTATCTCAGCCAAAGAAACAAAACTAAGACAGCTCTTCTTTCTCTGTTCTGCATTCTCTCTTTCATCTTCCAACCACAAGGAGGTATGGAAAAAAAACACGGATAAGGTGCAGCAGCCCATGGAATAATTAGGAAAGTAGAGAACTCACATAAAGAGTGACAACCATGCTAGATACAAGGAGAAATGACCTAGGATATCCTGGATTGTGCAAGCCACGGGTCACCTCCATGTGATGGGCCTAAGTAAAAGATGCAAACGAGTGAACAAGGAAATGGATGGACTACGTTGAAAGAAAAGGAAGAGACTCTTAAAAGTTAATTTTTTATTTTACTTATATAAAACATTTATATAGTTTTAAAGTCATCTCTATAAAGAAACAATATTCTGAAAAGTTTGGCTTATAATCTGTTCCTTTTCCTTATCCCCTTCCTCCAACATAGTAGGGCTTCTAGTTTAAAATAAATAGAATCTGGTTATAAGCCTCTATTTCAGTTTCACTTAATCTGCAATGAAAGTAACTTGGATGATATGGAAAAAAAAAGATAACTCAAAATGAAACACTAGCCTATCGATCTGTTTGCAGAACATCAGAGGAATTTCGACTAAGACAAAGTTCATGGAAAGAGATTGAAAACATTGTTCCTGGTATACTATGCTAAGCTCTTCTAAAAGTTAGTTGGAGACCCACTGTTCCTCTGAATTCTTCATTCAGAAACTTAAAGTCTATATCAATTAGAGAGCTGGGCATCCATCCTTCTACTGACTTCTTTCTGTCTCCATCTCTTCCATCAACTAGTATGCTATCTTGCTACAATCAGTTAGAGATTAAAATTTCCAGAAGGTTACAGGACCAAACGTGGATAGCAAGCTTTCAAAAGCATACTGAATTCTAAAACATAGGGTATTTACATGTAAAACACCAAAGAAAGTATTAAATGAGAGTCCAAAAGGAGTATACAAAGGGAATGATAGTATTCTTTATGTATTAATTTCCCTAGATAATGAGGATAGAATATTCCAAATCAGTTCAATAACATGTTAGAAAATAATATTATAAGTGCTGAGAACTGGTCTGTACACATCAACTAGTCTTCTAGCTTTTGGTATGAAAAGGACAAAGGCATTCATAATAGTGTAGTGCATGAATGCTCAGTCGTGTCCAACTCTTTGCAATCCCCTGGACTATAGCCCGCCAGGCTTCTCTGTCCATGGGGTTTCCCAGACAAGAATATTGGAATGGGTTGCAATTTCTTTCTGAAGGGGATCTTTTTGACCCAGGGATTGAGCCAGTGTTTCCTGTATTGGCAGGTGGATTCTTAACCAGTGAGCCACCTGGGAAGCCCAAATACATTCATATACTATACCTTGTCAATTCACAAACATCATCTCAGGATCTTTCCTTAGTTATGTGAAGAAAAGCAAACAGAAATACAAACCAACATACCACCTATGAAATATTAGGGAAAGGCATACCATCTGTAACATTCAGGAAAGGCAAAGTTGAAATTCTCGAAGGATTACAGGAAAATACGAACTCAATCGAATAACAGTACAGGCAGAGGATAAAAGATAGGAAAACTATATACAAAGGAAATTGGATGAGACAAGAAAAAACTGGAGTAAAATTAAAAGCAACATAAAATTATACCCCATTGGAGACAGTAAAGAATGTACTTCATCTTGAAGAATATCAAATTACTGAAGTGGCACTAACTTAATTAGTGGATACATTTGGGAAGTTCTCACAGAAAGCAGAGAAAAAGAAAACAAGTATAAACTAGCTGATAATGTATAAAATACAGACTGAAGAGCCAATTTAATAATTAAAGTCTTTTTCAGGAAAACAGGAAGTAGAATAGAAGCAATGATCAAAACCATAATTTTTAAAAAATGATTAAGAGAAAAAATGCACAAAGCAAATTAAAAGGGCTCACCATATACGAGGCAAAAGTGATTTCAAGGATTCCAACTTCAGACATACTGACTGACAAAAATGTTTAACTTTAAAGATACTGAAAAAAAGCTAATAATTAACCATGTTGTATAACACAGATTAACTACAAAAGAGTAAGACTGGGCTTAGATTGTTGTGCTGTAACTAAAACAACACCAGGTACTTACCCAAAACTCAATAAATCTTTATTGAATGAATGAATAATGAATGAATGTGTGATGACAACAAAAACTCAATAAATCTTTATTGAATGAATGAATAATGAATGAATGTGTGATGACAACAAAAAACAGCATTCATAACATAAAATATCTATGGCCTTTGTTAAAAAAAAAGTGATGACATTACCATAGCTTCCTACAGTATATTCATGCAAATCTCCCAGATATTGGGATGTTTTGGTAGAATAACCCTGGCAGACCTCACTGTGGGACTATGTGATTATAAAATAGTCAAGTAGACAGAAGACACAGCAGGAGAGAAACATTTACTTTGAATATTGTCAGCGTCATGGCTACTAGAGAAGAGCGAGCTTCAGGGGGGATTGGAGTACGTGATTGATTGCAAACTAAAATAGAACTATACTCAGGAGCTAAATATAAATTGCTTGAAAATTTTAGAAAGAAGGGAATAACTACAATTATGTGCATATAACCCCTCTTCCTGCTGTCTTACGCAACTTTTCCCTTTCTCTTGGAGATACTAGTATGGAGCATGCTTCTGCTAGTACCTATTATGGGATAGAGTGGAGGATGATTATAAGGGAGCTTTTAGGAACACTTAGAATAGAATAGCTGAGGGACTTGTAAGTTCTTAAATGGCCTGTAAGAACATGTACAGCCACTTCACTGACTGCTCTCAAGTGGCAAATAAAGATAGCATCTTTAAAACATATTGATCACTGTCTTACTCCAGTAAACCCAGAAGACTTATTTTTTAGGGGCAAGGAGAATATTCAGGACTGATACTATCATGGAAGTCACAAGTATAAGCTCATAACAAGAGATAGGAGGAGAATCTTTAAATAAACATGCAATACATTAATGACACTGATTACTTAATCATAATCATGTAACTAAATACACTGAGAGGTCTTTTGTATCAGTCATCTATCACCACATTAATGCTGCATAACAAACTATTTCAGGGTGGTGCTAAGATGGCAGAGGAATAGGACGGGGAGACCACTTTCTCCCCAACAAATTCATCGAAAGGTCATTTGAACTCTGAGCAAATTCCACAAAACAACCTCTGAACACTAGCAGAGGACACCAGGCACCCAGAAAGGCAGCCCATTGTCTTCAAAAGGAGGTAGGACAATATATAAAAGATAAAAAGAGAAACAAAAGAGTTAGGGATGGAGACCTGTCCTGGGGAGGGAATCTTAAAAGAGGAGAAATTTTCAAACACCAGGAAACCCTCTCACCAGAGGGTCTGTGGGGAGTTTTGGAATCTTAGAGGGCAACATAACCAGGAAGAAAAATAAATAAATAAACGCCACAGATTACGTACCTAATGGCAACTCCCAGCAGAGAAGTAGCCCAGACGCTCTCATCTGCCACCAGCAAGTGGGGGGCTGAACAGGGAGGTGCGGGCTGCATTGCTTAGGGTAATGACCAGGCCTGAATGCCCAGAGAGCAATCTGAGGGAGCTAATGTAATAACAACCCAAACTGTGGGATAGCCAGAGAGAGAGAGGAAAAAAGAAAGGGAGGGAGAACTATCCTGCAAAAAGCCTTAACCTAAGGAACTGCCAGGCCTGCTCACAGAACAAAGGACTGAGCGAATACCAGAGGAGAGCTAGCCAGAAGCGGACAGGCCGATCCCCCGCCAGAGTCAGGGAACCGGGCCTGATGCAGCCAGAGCCAGAAAGGGGCAACCTCGGCCCCAGAGGCATCCTCTACCAAACTGCAAGCAGGCTCCCAGTTGCTAACCAAGACTTCCTGGGATTCTGGATGGTTGACATCCACCGGGAGGGTTGCAGCCAGAGATCAGCTCCTCAGAAGAGACACATGGCACACCTGAGAGGGCGCGCCCACTGCCACCCAGGAAATCGAGCAGCTGGGACTGGGGAGGTGATAAGACGCACCGCCTATCTGGCGAGAGTGTGTTCGCCAAGCACCTGGGTTGCCTGAGCTGCTCGGACCTTGGAAAGGCATAAAATGCATGCCCAACTGAGTCTGCGCCTTTGTGGAGTACCTGAGCACCTGAACCTGAACGGCTCAGACCTGGGAAGTACACACAACCCAGGACCTGCTTCAGACAGTTCCACTGCAGAGCAACCTAAAGCCTGAGCAGTGTAGACTGGAAAAGCACACATGCCATGAGCGGGCACAAACCCAGTGTGGCCAAGACACTGCAAGCATTCCCCACACATGCCAGTGATATTTGTTTACAGTGTTTCTCCCTCCCAACAGCACGACTGAACAAGTGAGCCTAAATAAGTGACCACCTTGGCCCCCTTGGGAGAAGGCAATGGCACCCCACTCCAGTACTCTTGCCTGGAAAATCCCATGGATGGAGGAGCCTGGTAGGCTGCAGTCCATGGGGTCGCTAGGAGTTGGACACAACTGAGCGACTTCACTTTCACTTTCACTTCACTTTCACTTGGCCCCCTTGTGTCGGGGCGAAAATTAGACACTGAAGAGGCCAGCAAACAGAAGAAGCCAAAATAAACAGAGGGAACCGCTTTGGAAGTGACAGGTGCAACAGATTAAAACCCTGTAGTTAGCACTGACTACATAGGAAGGGGCCTATAGATATTGAGAAGCATAAACTGGAACAAGGAACTATCTGAAACTGAACTGACCCCACACTGCCCACAACAGCTCCAAAGAAATTTCTAGATATATTTTTACTATTATTTTTTTTAATTTTTAAATTTTAAGTCCTCTATTACTCCTTAAATTTTCATTTTTATAACCTACTATTACCTTGCAAAAAAAGACCCTATTTTTAAAGCAAACTTCATATATATTTTTATAATTTGGGGGATTTTGTTTTGTTTTTTTTAATATTGTCTTTTTGAGAATGTAACCTCTACTTTAGACTTTTAATCTTTGCTTTGGGGTATTTGTTATCAAATTTGTATCTTTAAGAATCCAATCTTCAGTACCCATTTTCACTTAGGAATGTGATTACTGGCTTGACTGCTTTCTCCCTCTTTCGACTCTCCTTTTTCTCCCCCAGGTCACCTCATCTCCTCCCTCCCTCTTCTCTTCTCTAACCAACCCTGTGAATCTGTGCATGTGTTCCAGGCAGTGGAGAACACTTAGGTAACTGATTACTGCCTAGATCTGTCTCTTGCCTTTTGATTGCCGTTTTCTCCTCCTGGTCACCTCTATCTCCTTCCTTCCACTTCTCTTCTCTATGTAACTTCATGAACCTCTCTGAGGGTTCCAGATTGTGAAGAGCACATAGGGAATTGATTACTGCCTAGACTGCTCTCTCCCCTTTTGAATGCTCCCCTTCTCCTCCTGGTTACCTCTATCTCCCTCCTCCCTCTTCTCTTCTCCACATAACTCTGTGAACCTCTCTGTGTGTCCCTCACTGTAGAGAATCTTTTCATCATTAACTTAGATGTTTTATCATTGGTGCTATATGGATGGAGAAATCTTTAGACTACTGTAAGAATAAGACTGAAAAACAGAGGTAGGAGGCTTAAGCCCAAAACATGAGAATACCAGAGAACTCCTGAATCCAGGGAACATTAATCAGTAAGAGATCATCCAAAAGCCCCCGTACCTACACTGAAACCAAGCACCACCCAAGAGCCAGCAAGTTCCAGAGCAAGACATACCATGCAAATTCTCCAGCAATGCAGGAACATAGCCCTGAGCTTCAATATACAGGCTGCCCAAAGTCACATCAAACCCACTGACATCTCAAAATTCACTACTGGACACTTTATTGCACCCCAGAGAGAAGAAATCCAGCTCCACCCATCAGAACACCGATGCAAGCTTCCCTAACCAGGAAACCTTAACAAGCCACTGGTTCAACCCCACTCACAGGGAGGAACCTCCACAATAAAGAGGAACCACAAACTGCCAGAATACAGAAAGGCCACCTCAAACACAGCAAACTAAACAAGATGAAAAGGCAGACAAATACTCAGCAGGTAATGGGACATGATAAATGCCCACCAAACCAAACAAAAGAGGAGGAGATATCCCTATCTCTACCTGAAAAAGAATTCAGAACAATGATAGTAAAGATGATCTAAAATCTTGAAAACAAAATGGAGTTACAGATAAATAGCCTGGAGACAAGGATTGTGAAGATGCAAGAAAGGTTTAACAAGGACCTAGAAGAAATAAAAAAGAGTCAATATATAATGAATAATGCAATAAATGATATAAAAAACATGCTGTGGGAACCAACAGAAGAATAATGAAGCCAGAAGATAGGATAAGTGAGGTAGAAGATAGAATGGTAGAAATAAATAAAGCAGAGAGGAAAAAAGAAGAATGAATTAAAAGAAATGAAGACAATCTCAGGGACCTCTGGGACAATATTAAACACCCCAACATTCGAATCATAGAAGTCCCAGAAGAAGACAAAAAGAAAGGCCATGAGAATATACTTGAGATAATAGTTGAAAACTTCCCTAAAATGGGGAAGAAAATAGCTACCCAAGTCCAAGAAACCCAGAGAGTCCCAAATAGGAGAAACCCAAGGTGAAATGCCCCAAGACACATATTAATCAAATTAACAAAGATCAAGCACAAAGAACAAAACTAAAAGCAACAAGGGAAAAACAAAAAAATAGCACACAAGGGGATTCCCATAAGGATAACAGCTGATCTTTCAATAGAAACTCTTCAGGCCAGAAAGGGATGGCAGGACATACTTAGAGTGATGAAAGAGAAAAACCTACAACCCAGATTACTGTAGCCAGCACGGATCTCATTCAAATATGAAGGAGAAATCAAAAGCTTTCAGTTCAGTTCAGTTCAGTCGTTGAGTCGTGTCCAACTCTTTGTGACCCCATGAATCGCAGCACGCCAGGCCTCCCTGTCCATCACCAACCCCCGGAGTTCACTCAGACTCACATCCATCGAGTCTGTGATGCCATCCAGCCACCTCATCCTCGGTCGTCCCCTTCTCCTCCTGCCCCCAATCCCTCCCAGCATCAGAGTCTTTTCCAATGAGTCAACTCTTCGCATGAGGTGGCCAGAGTACTGGAGTTTCAGCTTTAGCATCATTCCTTCCAAAGCAATCCCAGGGCTGATCTCCTTCAGAATGGACTGGTTGGATCTCCTTGCAGTCCAAGGGACTCTCAAGAGTCTTCTCCAACACCACAGTTCAAAAGCATCAATTCTTTACAGACAAGCAAAAGCTCAGAGAATTCAGCACCACCAAACCAGCTCTTCAACAAATGCTAAAGGATCTTCTTTAGACAGGAAACACAGAAAGGGTGTATAAACTCGAACCCAAAACAACAAAGTAAATGGAAACAGGATCATACTTATCAATAATTACCTTAAATGAAAATTGGTGAATGCCCCAACCAAAAGACAAAGACTGGTTGAATGGATAAAACAACAACAACAACAACAAAACAAGACCCCTATATATGCTGTCTACAAGAGACCCACCTCAAAACAAGGGACACATACAAACTAAAAGTGAAAGGCTGGAAAAAGATATTTCACGCAAATGGAGACCAAAGAAAACAAGCAGGAGTAGCAATACTCATATCAGATAAAATAGACTTTAAAACAAAGGCTGTGAAAAGAGACAAAGAAGGACACTACATAATAATCAGAGGACCAATCCAAGAAGAAGATATAACAATTATAAATATATATGCACGCAACATAGGAGCACCGCAATATGTAAGACAAATGCTAACAAGCATGAAAAAGTAAATTAGCAACAACACAATAATAGTGGGAGACTTTAATACCCCATTCACATCTATGGATAGATCAACTAAACAGAAAATTAACAAGAAAACACAAACTTTAAATGATACAATGGACCAGTTAGACCTAATTGATATCTATAGGAAATTTCACCCTAAAATAATGAATTTCACCTTTTTCTCAAGAGCACACAGAACCTTCTCCAGGATAGATCACATCCTAGGCCATAAATCTAGCCTTGGTAAATTCAAAAAAACTGAAATCATTACAAGCATCTTTTCTGACCACAATGCAGTAAGATTAGATGTCAATTACAGGAAAAAAAAACTATTAAAAATTCCAATATATGGAGGCTAAACAACTCACTTCTGAATAACCAACAAATCACAGAAGAAATCAAAAAAGAAGTCAAAATATGCATAGAAATGAATGAAAATGAAAACACAACAACCCAAAACCTATGGGACACTGTAAAAGCAGTGCTAGGGGAACATTCATAGCAATACAAGTTTACCTCAAGAAACAAGAAAAAAGTAAAATAAATAACCCAACTCTACAACTAAAGCAACCAGAAAAGGAAGAAATGAAGAACCCAGGGTTAGTAGAAGGAAAGATATTTAAAAAATTAGGGCAGAAATAAAATCAAAAGAAACAAAAGAGACCACAGCAAAAATCAACAAAGCTAAAAGCTGGTTCTTTGAGAAGATAAATAAAATTGACAAACCATTAGCCCAGACTCATCAAGAAACAAAGGGAAAAGAATCAAATCAATAAAATTAGAAATGAAAATGGAGAAAATTACAACAGACAACACAGAAATACAAAGGATCATAACAGACTACTACCAACAACTATATGCCATAAATATTGGACAACTTGGAAGAAATGGACAAATTCCTAGATAAGTATAACTTTCCAAAACTGAACCAAGAAGAAATAGAAAATCTCAACAGACCTAACACAGGCATGAAAATTGAAACTGTAATCAGAAATCTTCCAGCAAACAAAAGCCCAGGACCAGATGGCTTCACAGCTGAATTCTACCAAAAATTTAGAGAAGAGCTAACATCCATTTTACTCGAACTCTTCCAGAAAATTGCACAGGAATGTAAACTTCCAAACTCATTCTATGAGACCACCATCACCCTAATACCAAAACCTGACAAAGATTCCACAAAAAAGAAAACTACAGGCCAATATCACTGATGAACATAGATGCAAAAATCCTTAACAAAATGCTAGCAAACAGAATCCAACAACATATTAAAAAGATCATACATCATGACCAAGTGGGCTTTATCCCAGGGATGCAAGGATTCTTCAATATCTGCAAATCAATCAGTGTAATTATACCACATTAACAAATTGAAAGACAAAAACCATATGATTATCTCAATAGATGTGGGGAAAGCCTTTGACAAAATTCAACATCCATTTATGATAAAAAAAAAAACTCTCCAGAAAGCAGGCATAGAAGGAACATACCTCAACACAATAAAAGCTATATATGACAAACCCACAGCAAACATTGTCCTCAATGATGAAAAATTGAAAGCATTTCCCCTAAAGTCAGGAGCAAGACAAGGGTGCCCACTCTCACCACTACTATTCAACATAGTTTTGGAAGTTTTGGCCACAGCAATCAGAGAAGAAAAAGAAATAAAAGGAATCCAAATGGGAAAAGAAGAAGTAAAACTCTCACTGTTTGCAGATGACATGATCCTCTACATAGAAAACCCTAAAAATCCACCAGAAAATTACTAGAGCTAATCAATGAATATAGTAAAGTTGCAGGATATAAAAATAACACAGAGAAACCCCTTGCATTCCTATTCACTAACAATGAGAAAACAGAAGGAGAAATTAAGGAAACAATTCCATTCACCATTGCAATGAAAAGAATAAAATACTTAGGAATAAATCTAACTAATGAAACTAAAGACCTATATACAGAAAACTATAAAACACTGATGAAAGAAATCAAAGAGGACACAAATAGATGGAGAAATATACCATGTTTATGGATAAGAAGGCTCAGTTCAGTTCAGTTCAGTTCAGTCGCTCAGTCGTGTCTGACTCNCAGTTTATTGTGATCCACACAGTCAAAGGCTTTGGCATAGTCGATAAAGCAGAAGTAGATGTTTTTCTGGAACTCTCTTGCTTTTTCCATGATCCAGCGGATGTTGGCAATTTGATCTCTGGTTCCTCTGCCTTTTCTAAAGCCAGCTTGAACATCAGGGAGTTCACGGTTCACGTATTGCTGAAGCCTGGCTTGGAGGATTTTGAGCATTACTTTACTAGCATGTGAGATGAGTGCAATTGTGCGGTAATTGGAGCATTCTTTTGCATTGCCTTTCTTTGGAATTGGAATGAAAACTGACCTTTTCCAGTCCTGTGGCCACTGCTGAGTTTTCCAGATTTGCTGGTAGATTGAGAGCAGCACTTTCACAGCATCATCTTTCAGGATTTGAAACAGCTCAACTGGAATTCCATCACCTCCACTAGCTTTGTTCATAGTGATGCTTTCTAAGGCCCACTTGACTTCACATTCCAGGATGTCTGGCTCTGGATTAGTGGTCACATCATCATGATTATCTGGGTCATGAAGATCTTTTTTGTACAGTTCTTCCGTGTATTCTTGCCACCTCTTCTTAATATCTTCTGCTTCTGTTAGGTCCAGACCATTTCTGTCCTTTATCAAGCCCATCCTTGCATGAAATGTTCCCTTGGTATCTCTAATTTTCTTGAAGAGATCTCTAGTCTTTCCCATTCTGTTGTTTTCCTCTATTTCTTTGCATTGATCGCTGAAGAAGGCTTTCTTATCTCTTCTTGCTATTCTTTGGAACCCTGCATTCAGGCTCAATATAGTGAAAATGAGTATACTACCCAAAGCAATCTATGGATTCAATGTAATCCCTATCAAGCTACCAATGGTATTGTTCAGAGAACTAGAACAAACACCTTCACAATTTGTATGGAAATACAAAAAACCTCAAATAGCCAAAGCAATCTTGAGAAAGAAGGATGGAACTAGAGGAATCAAACTGCCTGACTTCAGGCTATACTACAAAGCCACAGTCATCAAGACAGTATGGTACTGGCACAAAGACAGAAATATAGATCAATGGAACAAAACAGAAAGCCCAGAGATAAATCCAAATGCCTATGGGCACCTTATCTTTGACAAAGGAGGCAAGAATATACAATGGAGAAAAAACAATCTCTTTAACAAGTGGCGCTGGGAAAACTGGTCAACCACTTGTATAAGAATGAAACTATAACACTTTCTAACACCATACACAAAAATAAACTCAAAATGGATTAAATATCTAAATGTAAGATCAGAAACTATAAAACTCCTAGAGGAAAACAGGCAAAACACTCTCTGACATAAATCACAGCAGGATCCTCTATGACCCACCTCCCAGAGTAATGGAAATAAAAGCAAAAATAAACAAATGGGACCTAATTAATCTTAAAAGCTTTTGCACAATGAAGGAAACTATAAGCAAGGTGAAAAGACAGCCTTCAGAATGGGAGAAAATAATAGCAAATGAAGCGACTGACTAGGAATTAATCTCAAAAATATATAAGCAACTCCTGCAGCTCAATTCCAGAAAAATAAATGACCCAATCAAAAGATGGGCCAAAGAACTAAATAGACATTTTTCCAAGGAGGACATACAGATGGCTAACAAGCACATAAAAAGATGCTCAACATCACTCATTATCAGAGAAATGCAAATCAAAGCCACAGTAAGGTACCATTTCATGCCAGTCAGAATGGCTGCTATCCAAAAATCTACGAACAATAAATGCTGGAAAGGGTGCGGAGAAAAGGGAACCCTCTTACACTGTTGGTCGGAATGCAAATTAGTACAGCCACTATGGAGAACAGTGTGGAGATTCCTTAAAAAACTGGAAATAGAACTGCCAGATGACCCAGCAATCCCACTGCTGGGCATATACACCAAGGAAACCAGAATTGAAAGAGACACATGTACCCCAATGTTCATTGCAGTACTGTTTATAATAGCCAGGACATGAAGGCAACCTAGATACCCATCAGCAGACGAATGGATAAGAAAGCAGTGGTACATATACACAATGGAATATTACTCAGCCGTTAAAAAGAATGCATTTAAATCAGTTCTAATGAGGTGGATGAAACTGGAGCCTATTATACAGAGTGAAGTAAGTCAGAAAGAAAAACACCAATACAGTATACTAACACATATATATGGAATTTAGAAAGATGGTAACAATAATCCTATATGTGGGACAGTGAAGGAGACACAGATGTATAGAACAGTCTATTGGACTCTGTGGGAGAAGGCAAGGGTGGAATGATCTGAGAGAATAGCACTGAACATGTATATTATCACATGTGAAACAGACTGCCAGTCCAGGTTCAATGCATGAGATAGAGTGTTCAGGGGTGGTGCACTGGGATGACCCAGAGGGATGGGATGGGGAGGGATGTTGGGGGGGGGGTCAGGATGGGGAACACATGTACACCCATGGCTGATTCATGTCAATGTATGGCAAAAAACACTAAAAAAAAACAAACATAGCTTTAACTAGGAAAAAAAAATCAGGTCAAAAAAGAATAAACACATAGTGATTTTTAAGAAACTTGATTTAATAAACATATCAAACTTTGTACATTGAAAATAAAAACAAGCTATTTCAGAACTCAATGGTCAGGGAAAAGGATGGTGGAAGGGATAGTTAGGGAATTAGGGATGGACATATACACACTGCTATATTTAGAATGGATAACCAACATGGACCTACAGTATAGCACATGGAACTCTGCTCAAAATGTTATATGGCAGCTTCCAGGGGAGGGAAGTTTGGGGGAGAACAGATACATGTGTATGTATTACTGAGTCTCCCTTCGCTGTTCACCTGAAACTATCACAACATTGTTAGTCGGCTATATCCCAATACAAAATAAAAAGTTTTTTAAAAAACTCAATGGCTGAAAAAATAACATTTATTATTTCTCAGGATTCTATGGTCTGGCTGGGTGGTTCGGGTGATCTGATCCAGACTCAGCTGATCTTGCTGGGGCTTGCTCACATGTCTTTGGTCAGCTGGCAGGCTAAATGAGGTCTAGCTGAGCTAAGATGACTTTGGCTGAGATGACACAGCTTACTCCATGTATCTCTCCTAATATTTCAGGAGGCTGTACTAGGCAGGCTCTTGTGGTAGAGACAGAGGAACATAAAAGGATGCCAAAGTGTGCAAATCACTTCTCAAGACTGCTTACATCAAGTTTGCTACTGTTTCAATGAATAAATTAAGTCACATGTCAAGCCCAAACCCAGTGTGTAGGTAGGTACGACCAAAAGGTGAAACTATAGAAAGGTGTAAAATGGCAACACAACCATCCTACCATACTATGGAAATGGACAGAAGGTATTACTCTAGTAGTTTCCCCTAGACAGAGTTCATCACCAGTAAGCTAAAAGCAATTAAACCTGATTATAGCCATGCTAGGGCTTCCCAGATGGCGCTAGTGGTAAGGACCCGCATGCCAATACAGGAGACATAAGAGACTTGCGATCGATCCCTGGGTCGGAAAAATCCCCTGGAGGAGGAAGTGGCAACCCAGTCTAGTATCCTTGGCTGGAGAAACCCATGGACAGAGGTGCCTGGCAGGCTTGCAAAGAGTCAGACATGACTGAAGCGACTTAGCACACATAGCCATGCTAACAAATATATAAAAACAAGACTAATAGGAAGTCTAATATGATATTGTGGTCTTGGGAGGCACTATCTTCAGTTTTTTTCAGTAGTTTTCTGGTGATTTCCAAGCTTCCTTTCCAGATGAAATATATATTGCAAAAAACACATTCATTTTCTTTAGTGTCTCCATTTTGATGTATCATTATGCTACCTCCTTTTTTTTAATCACACAGATTTTCCCTCAAAACTCCTAATTTTATTACTGTCAAATACTCCAAATACACAAAGATACCATACACACACACAAACACACACACACCTTGTCCCACACAAACACCTATCTACATGTGTACATACATTCTCCTTCCACAACTGAGTCCCTAAAACAGCAATATTTTCTTAAGAGTTAGTACATTCTATGGAATACTTAAAGAAGTGGTTCTCAGCCATCTCTGCTTAATTGGAATCACTTGGGAACATGAAAACACTGATGTTTGGGTCTCACTCACAAAAGTTCTGATATAGCTGGTCTGAGATATGGCCTGCACATTAGGCTTTTATATGTTCTCCAAAAGATTCTAATGTACAAATAGGTTGGAGACTTAGAGTTTTTGCTACTACTCAATCATTTTGCCATTGCTATAAACATTTATTCTTTTTTTTTGATAGCAGTAAGCTTTATTTATAATGTACAAATATTTTTGACAACATACAGGTATATTCAAAAGAGGAATTGCACAGGTAATTGAAAACAATAGACAAAGCCCAGATTTGCAAGCCAGAAGAACCATCTCAAAACATTTATTCTTAACTAGTGACTTGGTCATTTAATGAAGCTGGACAGAGAGACAGACAGAAGGCAAATGGAAAAGGTTTTTTCCAAGAGTAGTATGTTTTGATACGGTATTTTAAAACAAGAGTCAAACATAATTTTTCAGAGCAATGACCCATACTAGAAAATGATGACAATGGAAACAATGAAGTAAATACACATCTACTCTTGAAATTTCCTTCTAAACACAACATTAACAAGCAGCAAGATTAAGAAAACTTTCTAGAAGGGACACATGAAATAGTACCAATTAAATCTTCTATAAATTTAAGGAGATCATACTAAGTCATGAAGACCCAAAATGGAGAACAGAGTACCAGTATCTTGAAGTCAGACAATGTATTCATGATATAACAGGACGATGAGTTAGTTTTAGCTAATTAAGATTCAATGGATCTATGGATTGGATCTATGGTAAATGCCTCATTGTATAGCTCTTAAGTAATGAGAATTCCATGAGCATCTAGAAAACATTTTCAAATAACTGAAGAATTAACTGTTTGGTCTCAAAGTTCCAAAAGTCTTTTAAAACTGAAGACCAGAGTTGACTATTTAGAGAAATTACTCAAGTTTATATAACACTGTTGTTATAAGACTAGGACCAGTTGATCAGCCACCATTACATATACTATCATTAGGGTGACCATATGTCTGACTTTCCTAAGACTGTTCCTGTTTATGGGCTTCCCAGGTGGCACTAGTGGTAAAAAACCTGCCTGCCAGTGCAGGAGATGAGGGAGATGTGGGTTTGATCCTTGGGTCAGGAAGATCCCCTGGAGGAGGGCACAGGCAACCCACTCCAGTATTCTTGCCTGGAGAATCACATGGACAGCGGATCTTGGCAGGCTATGGTCCATGGGGTCGCAAAAGGGTCAGACATGACTGCAGTGACTTAGCATGCACATCCCTGTTTATATATGCTGTAGATCAATCAATGCCTGCTACTTATATTTAATTTCTATATATAGTTTTCTCTTTCATTCTCAAAAATGTCCCAGCTTGAATAATAAAGTAGAACACATATGTAAATAATATCTTAAGATGTCTTCAAATGTAATTTAATTACACACAATTGCAGGAGAATCTTAAATTTGTTCAATACATTCTTATAGTTTTGCCCAAAGCTAGACTTAAGGTCTTATTTTAAGCCAACATATTATATTCTAGACACCAATTTATATTTGACATAGCTCTATAGCTTTCCAAAAGGCTTTCATAATCAACATTTAATTCTACTTCACAAAAATTGTATCAGATTGTAGAGTAGAAATATGTATAGATTTTCACAAAATTTGCTTTCACATCACAGGGAAAGATCTGTAAAGCAAGATCTCTAAAATCTGGCTATTCTTTTCCAGAAACTACAAGGCAGAATTGTCTTATGTCAAACGTCAAGCCTTCAATCCTATAGTTGATTACTCTGATATAGCTGGTGCCTCCTGCCTCTTTCAGAGTCATTTGGAAAGCTGCTAGCAGATGGAGAATAGTTCCCATTAAGGGCAATTGAGTCATTTTATGTGTGACTATTTAAAAGGCAGAAGCTTTAAAACACATATGCCTGTCAGTTATTTTCTATAAAATGTCTTAAGGACTATTATAGAGAGAAAAGGAAGCCCAGTAGCTCTGTCTGAGCCTCCCACTTAGGCTCCGTCCTGGGACTCTGCAATTTTATCTCCTGGCAGGTTAAGTTTCTTGTAGGCTTTTAGCAAGGGAAATGTGTGAAAACTAGAGGTTTTGTTCAAACTACTAATTTCAGAGGAAGAAAACTTGGTTCAGAAAGTTCAAATGCCTTTCAAAGAGCATTTAAATATTGCTTTTCTGTTTTCAGTCCACAGCCAAGTCAAAAAATAAAAATAAAAAATCCTTCCTCATGCTAAATGTTAAACACCATCAACAAACAATTTTTATCTTAAACTTAACCTGAATTTTTTTCAGAGCAGTACTTTATTTTTTTAAATAAAGCACAGCAGTACTTTTTTTTTAAATAAAGCACAACTTTATTTTTCCAGAGTTCCCTGCTGCACCTCATTTGTACTAAACACAAGGAATCATTATTATTAATGTAGGCTCTGATAAAGCCTTTCCTTTTAATAGTCTGCAGTACTTTATCAGACTTTGATTGTTAAACAATAATCTGTCCATCTCTGATGGGTCAAATATATATATAAATGAGAGGCACCACTTTCACCTACCTAGTTCAGCTCATCAAGCAAAAACAGCATTTCCTTAGAAGTGTGTTTATCTTCATGGGTAGAACAGAGTTCATCCAAATGTCAAATCTTCCCTTTATATCCCCATTTATAATTTTTTTTTACTTGGGAAAAGTCTCTAAGGAAACATGGCCTTGTGTAGCATCTTAGACTATCTTGAGTTCCAGTAGGGAAAAAGTGTTATCAGTTACCATGACAACTTTATTTTTCCAGAGCTCCCTGCTGCACCTCATTTGTACTAAACATAAGGAATCATTATTATTAATGTAGGCTCTGATAAAGCCTTTCCTTTTAATAGTTTGCAATACTCCTTTAAGCCCTCCTTTCTACAAAGTGAAATATATTTAATTTTTCAAAGACAATGTTACCTTTGCTACGTATCCATCAAGCACATATAGCACATAAGCTCAGCCCACAGCATCTCTACCTTCTAGGCATTTTCAGAGATTTCTACTGTGAGTTGGAGAAGACTCTTGAGAGTCCCTTGGACTGCAAGGAGATCCAATCAGTCCATCCTAAAGGAGATCAGTCCTGGGTGTTCATCAGAAGGACTGATGTTGAAGGTGAAACTCCAATACTTTGGCCACCTGATGTGAAGAGCTGACTCATTGGAAAAGACCCTGATGCTGGGAAAGATTGAGGGCAGGAGGAGAAGGGGACGACACAGGATGAGATGGTTGGATGGCATCACCGATACAATGGACATGGGCTTGGGTGGACTCCGCGAGTTGGTGATGGACAGGGAGGCCTGGCGTGCCATGGTTCATGGGGTCGCAAAGAGTCAGTCACGACTAAGCAGCTGAACTGAACTACTATGAGTAGAATTTGATTTAATTAGAAGTTCATGTGAGATTTCCGATGTTTGGGTTTTTTTTTCTTATATTTTATTTTATTTTACTTTACAATATTGTATTGGTTTTGCCATACATCAACATGAATCTGCCACGACTTCTCTACATCTACCTCCTTCAAAGGTTACTTCTCTTTAATGACACACAATATCAGCCTTCAGCTTCTACAAACCCCATAACTTTCATGCCATGAAACAAATACACCTTATGTAGCTTTAACCAACATCTCCCCATTTCCCCACCATCATGCCCTGGTAACTGCCATTCCCTCTGTTTTTATGATTTCAGAATTTTAGATTTCTCATATGATATTGTGCAGTGTTTGTTTTCTCTGTCTGACTTATTTCACTTAGCAGAATGCCCTCAAGGTTCACCAAAAAAATCTTTGAAAACTAGGCAGTGAATTCAGCAAAGTTGCAGGTACAAAATCAACATACAGAAAACAGCTACATCTCTTTACATTAGCAATGAAATATCTAAATATCAACTACAATCAGAGAGCAAAAGTTTACTTCTGGGCTCTCAGTTCTGTTCCATCAGTATATATGCCTATTTTTAGGCCAGTACCATACTATTTTGATTACTAGAGCTTTGCAGTATAGCTTGAAATCAGGAAGTATGATGCCTCCAGTTTTGTTCTTTCTGAAATGTTGTGACAATTAGGGGTCTTTTGTGATTCCAGACAAATTTCAGGATTTTTTTTTTAACTATTTCTGTAAAAGAATGCCGTTGAGATTTTAATAGGTATTGCATTGAATCTACAGATGGCTTTGGGTAGTATGGACATTTCAATATCAATTCCTCTGATCAATGAACATGGAATATCTTTCCATTTGTTTGTGCCTTTGATTTCTTTCATCACAGTCTTGTAGTTTTCAGTATACAAATCTTTTACTTTGTTTTATTTATTCCTAAGTATTTTTTTTTGATGCTATTGTGAATACAATTTTTTATTTCTTTTTTTAGATATTTCATTGCTAATGTAAAGAAATGTAACTGTTTTCTGTATGTTGATTTTGTATCCTGCAACTTTGCTGAATTCACTGCCTAGTTTTCAAAGATTTTTTGGTGAACCTTGAGGGCATCCTGCTAAGTGAAATAAGTCAGACAGAGAAAACAAACACTGCACAATATCATATGTGAAACCTAAAATAATAAAAACTGAGGGAATGGTGGTTACCAGGGTATGGAGGTGAGGAAAGGGGGATATGTTGGTTAAAGTGGACAGGCTTCTAGTTATAAGATGAATGAGTTTTGGGGATCTAATACCTCATGGTGATCTAAATTAATACTGCATTGTATACTAGAAAGATGCAAAAAAAAGTACAGATCACAAATATTCTCATCACAGAAAAAGAAATGACAATTATGTGATATGAATGTTAGCTAAGGCTATGGTGCTAGTCATTTTGCAATATAGTAAGTATATCAAATCAACACATGCACTTTTTTTTAATTTTTTTAATTGAAGCAGTTGATTTATAATGTGTTAGATTCTGCTACATAGAAAAGTAATTGTCCTTTATCTATATGTTACACATACATATATAATATTCATATGATATATACATAAAAATATGTTATGTATATATATGTAAACATATATTCTTTTCCAGATAACTTTACATTATAGTTTATTACAAGATACTGAATAATATAGTTACCTGTGCTATATCATAGGGCCTTGCTGTTTATCTACTTTATAATGCTAGTTTGTATCTGCTAAT
The DNA here is from genome assembly GCA_006410635.1 of Cephalophus harveyi. NCBI lineage: Eukaryota > Metazoa > Chordata > Mammalia > Artiodactyla > Bovidae > Cephalophus > Cephalophus harveyi. The sequence goes on along the minus strand of SJYT01037094.1, from coordinate 18,178 downwards.
CCCAAACTCCTAATTTATCCCTTCCTGCTTTTCCCCTTTGGTGAACATAAATTTGTTTTCTATCGAGTCTATTTCTGTTTTATAAATAAACTCCTCTATATCATTTTTAGATAGCACATATATTGAAATCTCCCAGCTTTCTTTATCACATGTTTCAGTCTCATCCAAAACCCATTTTATAAGTGAACAAATCAAGACCCAGATATGACCATATTATTAAAGCAAAGAGGTACTGGTTCCTTGACCAGCAGTCTGGTCTCCTGTCTCTGGACCCAGCTTATTCCTGAAATAGAGTAATAGATTTAGAAATGCAAAGAAATAAAAGTATTCCAGAATTGTTCAAATGCCATAAAGCCAATCATTCTTAATTTTATCTTAGGTAATAAATTGGAAAAGATCAAAGGTAATGCTGGGAAAGATCAAAGGCCAAAGGAGGTGGTAGAGGATGAGATGGTTAGATAGCATGACCAACTCAATGGACATGAATTTGAGCAAACTCTGGGGGACAGAGGAAGACAGAGGAGCCTGGTGTTCTGCAGTCTATGGGGTTGCAACGAGTCGCACATGACTTAGCGACTGAACAACAACAACAAATGCATCACTCTCTCTCTTTTTCCTGCCCACTTTCCCTCCCTCTCTCTCACCCCTGCTGCCAATTTTCCTCTGGCTTTTGGGACAGAGTTAGTTTGCTATATCACACCATGCATTCTTAAAGGCTCATCTCTAATATTGATATTACTCTTATAGTACTGTCATTATTCTTATAGTATTTTTATTATACTTATAACTTTGGTATTATTTTCATTTTGGTATTATTCTTGGTTGCAACTACTGTTGATATTATTCTAATACTGTTATTATTCTTAAAGACTCATTTCTAATATTTGTCTATGCAATTTCTAATATTGTGCTATTAAAGTCTCTTTGTCTCCTGCTTTTCCCTCTTCAATTCTATACGGTACCTCTGGCTGGTCCTACTTTGTTTCTGCCCTTAGAGCATTTGCTTCTCTGCTCTAATCCAAGACTCCTCCCTAGTCTGTGCTGCCACTTTCAGTCTTAACTTGCTGTGATTCCCCCAAATGTTCAGGATTATAGTTTCTTTTCTGGACTTGGGCTTTGATCTATAGCTGTCGACTTCATCTCTTTCCTGTCCTTTGCTCCAGTAGCTAGCTCCAGGTTGAAGCTACATTTTCTAATAACCTCAAGCTAAAGATCTACCACAGGCAGTGTTCAAAATTGACTCTTACTGGCCCTGGAAGCCGAAATGCAAGGCAGAGAAAACAACTGAACAGAAGAGTAAATCAAACAAATGCAGTCATGTTGATGAGCATTGAGTTTAGTTCATTAGCTTCTGCTCACCACCACATCAGCTGGAAACTGTATAAACTTCCCCAGAAAGACAACTGCAAGCCTATAAAACACTAGGCATTAATGTGCAGTGAGAACAAATTTAATGGAGAAACTCATAATATTCTCCCCATCCTAGGTTCTATGAGATTATCCAAAAACAATAATTACCTAAGAAACAAAGCACTTTAATTTGTCTTTTGGGATTATTACTGGAAAGTTATTCAATGCTATGATTTGGACTTTTTCACTAGAGATATTTTATTCCAGTTTAAAAAATAACTGGAGTCAAGTATTTCTTTTTAATGTAAAATTTTCCAAAACAGTAAGCCTTTTCCAGTACAAATTCCATTAGAGACCAAACAAGAAACTGAGCATATATTTCACTGAAATTTTCTCCTTCCCACTGAGACTAAGAGGATAAATTAGGTTAAAAACAAACACTTATAAAATCAAGTAGCTTGGAAGCTCTGAAGCTCTGCTTAGAGTTGAGGCAGAGATTTGTCAATATGTGGTTAATCTTATTAAAGCTGAGCAGTCTTGATGCAGGTAACCACATTCACACAGTGCTATGTGCTTAGGACATCAGGAAAGAAAGGCCCTGAGAAGATATTTGCTGGAAAAAATTTCAAGTTATATTTCAAAGAAAGCCTTAGTTATAATCATCATAACAAAAATCAGAATTTTCTATCATTTAATATTGTTTTCATTTAGAATTATATATAGAGGTAGCAGCCATAAAGCTTTTCAGGAATAGGGTTTCCAAGAATCTTATTTTGACCCAGTTCACACATGTGCACATGTGCACACATGCACACACACACATACCTAAGTAAAACTTATACCTTCAATTTTTTGTTCATCAGAATTTGAAGTCATCCAATTAAAAGAATCACATTTCCAATTTTTCTAGTCCAATTACAATACAACTCAATTAAAAACTAATCACAGCTCTTTGGTCGACTTCTGTTCCATGAAGAAAGAAATATTGATATTATACTTTGCTTTATTAATAACTTTAATCCTATTGAGTATTTGGGACCACATTTTCAAATTGCTTCATGACTTTTACTTCAAAAAATAAAGCCATGAGCCAGGTTGATATGATCCAGGTTGATAACTGGCTAGTTTAAGAAGAGAGATGGGAATTTCAGATGTGAACTGACAAAAATGCCCACATACAGGCCCATGACCCAACCAGGATTAAGCACTTTTTCAGAACTGGAAACATTCAAAAATATTTTCAGTGCAGACAAATAATAAATCTCTAACATCAGACATGGAATCAAAAAAGAAAACCTCTGAAGAGACTAGAGTGGAAGATCATGACATGAAAATTCAAGTAGCTTTTTGTTGTATTATCATGAGATTAACAACTTTCAGCCCTTAATGTTTTATCACAAAAGAATAGAGAATCCAGGGACTTCGCTGGTGGTCCACTGGATAAGACTGTACTTCCTATGTAGGGCACCCAGGTTCAACCCCTGGTCAGGGAACTAGGCTCCACACGCCACAACTAAAAGTTCACAGAGCCCAACAAAGATGGAAGATCCCACATGCCACAACTAAGACCCGGCACAGTCAAATAGAGAATCCAGTGGTCCAGGACGAGCTATCAGATCTAAATTTCACTCCTGACTTACCCATATTAAGAAATCTGGTAAATTACTGAAAACAATTCTGTTTATACATCAAGATCATGAGTTGCATCTGATAGTTTTCTATTTCATTTCAGGGAAAGAGCTTCTAAAAGAGTCATCTGATTAAGTATGAAAACATAAACAGTATTGTTTCTTTTTTTATCTTGATACATGACAATAGAGTCAGAAGCAACTGAATAAAATAATGGAGACATATCTAGAAGATTCTTCTTACAAATTCCTGGATGATCATGTTCAGTATCTCATGACCATATGAAAGTCCTTAGGTACATTCAATCCACTTTTTTTCTCTCTGACAACACTACTAAGAATGTGTATTCTCTTAAACATATACTTCAGATAATTTATTCAAATATACTTAAATGTGCCCATTTATTTATATGTGTTATTATGGAATCTAAAATCTCCAGATAATCGTTATGTATTTCAAGGTGTGCTCTCCATTATTCTTTAAACCTCTTAAATTATTGGTTCCTTTCACAATGTTTAAAGTGACAATAACAGGGGCAGGGAAAAATTGCCTTGTCTTTCATTCCCTATTTCCTGACCAATGTGACTTTTTCTCCATGTGAAAAATATTCCCCTTCTCTTTTGCTTCTCTCTCCCCCAACTGCTCTTCCTACACCATCCGCTTGTTAAATAGGACGTTCCTGTAATTGAAAAGAGGAATGACTAAGCCTAGAGACCCAGGAGCTGCCAGCAGGTTCTCAAAGGGTAGGAATGTCAAGGGAAAGAAAAGAGTACCATCCTTTCTTTTCACATTCCCCTCTACAATTTAAGTGTTTCCTTTTTTTAATTTTCCTGCCCAGATGAAATACTAGATAGTACTTCGTTTTACTCCATTTTCTGCTTCTGTTGCCTAGTGCTACTTCAGCTGAGGTCAAAGAGATGAATGCCTAGGCTATTAATCTAGTACAAGGAGCAGCAAGTCCCCTCGCTAATGATGATGTATAATAACTATGAGTTAAGAGGAAATCTTCTGCTTTATGCTTTATTAACTACACTTCATTTTTTATACTTACCAAACTTAGTCCAACTTAGAAATTTATCAGTATTTCTTTCCCTGTTATCTCCTCTTCCTTTCAACTAATGGGGTAAACCACTTAAGATAATTAATTGTTGGAAATTGGCTCGGAATATGTCTAGTTGCTCTAAGCTTAGTTTCAGTTCAGTTTTATCTTCAAATGCATGAGCTTTCCTAAGGCTTAGGACTGTGGACCTGACTGAATTTAACAGTGAGGGGCATTATTCTAGAAGTCTACCAGTCTACTTACTCCATGAAGAGACAGATGATCCCCATCTCATTCAGCATTGTATTTTCAAGACCTAGTACTGTTCAGGCTGAATGAATAAATAAAGGCCCTTTTCCCAGAAAGCCATCAAAAAATTATTCAAAATAGTGTTTGTGTTCATCTTTATAATCTTACTACACAGAATTAAATAAATAGCTGACTTAAATTTGAGTGATGTTCTATAGGAAACTGAGGATTAGGACAGTCACAGGGGATTCTGTGTGATTATTACTATTATTATTCTTACAAATGTTTCTGTGATAAGAAGGCATTGCTTTCTCACCTAAATCATAATCTACATCAGGAAATTAAAGCAGAATAGTATTACTGGTGTTCCACCTTTGAACAATATCCACATCCAACTTCTACTTTACTATGACAGTAGAGAGTTATTAGTACTCTGATTTTAATGAACGTTCAGTTCCTGGAAACATATTCCTAAGAGGCTTACTATTCAGTCACTATAAAGGGTAAATTATGTCTGTTTCCATAAGCATTTATTGACCACCATTTTGTGTAGGGTAATGTGCTAGGCCCCATGAAATTTATGCAAAGATTGGGAAAGAAACAAGCGAGTCATCAAAGTAAGTAAAGAAAGAGAAAATGAAAGTCTCCACAACAAGAACTCCTCCACTTTCTTCAATACATTTTGGAATACTTTTATTCCAACTGATTCCTGCAATAGCTGAAAAACTTGTAGGAAGGGGAAAATGAAAAGTTTGGAAAAGTTTACTATTATTCAGTTAGAACATGCAGGCATGTTTATGTTAATACAGCAAACACCTGTAACTATAGGTAAGGTTAAAGGTAAGTTTAAACTATTCATCATTCTCTTATTTTAGCTCTTGTGTTCCCACCTAAGGCTTTAGTGTGATCATGTCCTAGAATTCCTTCCAGTTGTAGCAGGAAACATAGCCATCTTCCTCACAGAGACAGGAGTCCTCACTGTTGGTCCATTTTTCATTGTCCATGTTACCTTCCTCAAGTTTTCCCTAGTCTGAGCTCCAGTTATCTTCTGGTCCAAATTTGACTGCAGTTCTTTTTCATACTTTATTGTATTACAAAGTCTAGCACATGATTAGTTCTGTCTCAACTATGTAAAAATTAGTAGAGAACCACAAATCAAAACCATAATGAGATATTACCTCACACCTGTCAGAATAGCAATCATCAAAAAGTCTACAAATAACAAATGTTGGACAGCATCTGAAGAAAAGGGAACCCTTCTGCACTGTTTTTGGGAATGCAAATCAGTGCAGTCCCTGTGAAAAACATTATGGAGGTTCTTCAACAAACTGAAAAGAGAACTACCACATGATCCAGCAATTCAACTCCTTCATATATACCCAAAACAAACAAAGACACTAATTTGAAGAGATAAATGCATCCCAATGCTCATAGCAGCATGGAAACCAAGACATGGAAATAACCTAAGTGCCCATCAACAGATGATTGGATCAGGAGATGTGGTACATATATATATGGAATATTATTCAGCATCAAGAATGGAATACTGCCATTTGTAGCAATGTGGATGGACCTAGAGAATATTATGCTTAGTGAAATAAGTCAGAGAAAGACAAATATTGCATGACTCCACTTATATGTGGAATCGAAAAAAAAAAACACACAAATAAATGTATATGCAAAACAGAAACAGACTTAAAGACACAGAAAACAAATCTGTGGTTACCAAAGGGGAGAGGGAAGCAGGGAAGGACAATTCAGGGGGATTGAATTAGTAGATATGAACTGCTATATATAAAATAGATAAGTAACAAGGATATATTGTATAGTGCAGGAAATTATACTCATTACCTTGTAATAATCTATAATGGAGTATAATCTGCAAAAATACCAAATTTACTATGCTATGTGCCTAAAACTAACACAATGTTAATCAACTATACTTCAATATAAAGTAAAATGCCAAAGGAAAAATGGTTTCTTTCATACATTTCTGCTCTCTGAGGTAGGGCTAATTTCATGGGAGTGTAATCAGTCTGAGCAGTCATACAGACCCATACAGACACTTGGGCTCTTGTTTTCACCATCTTGAAATTCTTAATTTTATCTTTGAACTTGTGTTTTGTATATATACTTCAATGGGACAAGGGAGCATGCATAGGAGCAAAGAGAATATATGGAGGAAAGAAACACTCTTTACATTTTAGTGCCTTTATAGCACAGTCTTTGTTCTTCATGAAAAAAAGGCCCAGTACTTTGATTATGAACTGAGTTCTGCAAATTATGTAGTCTTGCTCTGAGGAGAAATATCTGAAAGTGGGATCCAAACTATAATTTCTCAGAGGGAGGAAAAAAAAATGAACAAAACAAAAAATACTTTCATAGAACTGAATTTTCAAAACTGATTTTGAGTACCCTCAAAAAGTTTTGCTACAGCGAATCTTTATGATAAATACAGTACCTATCTGGTAGAGCAATTTAATTATCAAAGGCTGTATTAATTACCATAATAATCTCCACTCCAGTAGGACTCTAGGTAGACAAGTCTTCTAGCCTCAGGCCTCTCCTCATTAAACTGCAATTAGCATGATAAATGGGGAGTATGATTTTGCTGCAGCCAGTATCAGCCCTACTTACTCATGAGGTGACAAAGGAAGCCATCAGAGACAAGAATTAAAGATATTTAAATAAAAATGAAAATGGTAGGGTTTCCTGTCTCAGAGCCATTAGGCCTACATTGGCGTGCAGGGATACTTTACACATTTTAGCCAAAAATGATAAAGACCTCAAATAAGTACCAGTGTTAGTATCAGTTAGTGCAAACTGATGACTAAATGCAGTCTCTTCTAGGAAGGTCCTAAGCTGTGTGAGAATTCAAGATGACGATCATCTCCCTAAGCATAAATGGGCAATCTTAAATAAGATGGCTGTTAAGGATGCCTGCTGACACAGTGTGTGCTCAGTCAAGTAATGATGTATCTCACACTTGCCAATGGTATAGCTTCAACAGCACTGTACTACTGCATGTGTTTTGTTGTTGCTGTTCTTTAGTTGCTAAGTCATGTTTGACTCTTCTGTGACCCCATGGATGTAGCCCACCAGGCTCCTCTGTCCATGGGATTTCCCAAGCAAGGATACTGGAGTGGGTTTCCATTCCCTTTGCCAGGGGATCTTCCCAACCCAGGGATCGAACCTGTGTCCCCTGCATTGGCAGGCAGATTCTTTACCATTGAGCCACCAGGGAAGCCCACTGTAAGTAATAACAAATGTTTAGTTTAGAAATCATACCTTAAGAAGATGACTTCCAAGTTTATTGAAACCTAAAGCAAAGACAAATGACAACATCCGATTTTAAGTTCAGGCGATATGTTTTAACATGGGATGATATGCTATAATTTTAATAATCAGATTCCAGAAGAATCCCTGTATCCTTGAAGAACACTCACGTTTAACCCAAGTTTCTTTAAATGAGCCTCATTTCCCTCATATCAAATATTCTCCAAGACAAGCTGTTTTTAGAATTGCCATTTTAATAAATGAATTCTCAGGAGAAGGATACCTTACACAAAATACTGTATCATGCTCTGCTAGCATTTTAAATTATTTAAAAATAAGTACTATCTACTGTATTTATTTTACCTAAAAAGGATGGTTATTTTTACTTCTCTGTTCTCATCTACATATTCCATTACCTTCAATCAAGGAAGAGAAGTATCTATACTGGAAATCATAAAACATTGAGGAAAGAAATTGAAGACAGAAATAAATGGAATAATATTTCATGTTTATGGATTGGAAGAGTTAATATTTTTCAATGTCCATACTACTGAATGCCATTTATATATTCAGTATAACCTGTATCAAAATCCCAATGGCATTTTTAAAATAACTAGAAAATATAATCCTAAAATTCATATTAAACCACAAAAAAGTGAATAGTCAAAAAACAATCTTGAGAAAGAAGAAACATGGTGGCACTCTTCTTGATTTCAAACCATATTACAAAACAGTAGGGTACTGGCCTATAAACAGACACACACACCAGTGGAAGAGAATCAAGAACTTAGAAATAAACTATGCATATGTAGTCAACTAATAGTTGACAAGACAGCCAAGAATATTCAATGGGGAGAGGATGGTCAGTTCAATAAATGGTGTTGATAGAATTGGATATTCACATGGAGAAGAATGAAATTAGATCACCATCTTACACCATTCATAAAAATTAACTGAAAATACACTAAAAACTTTAATGTAAGACCTGAAACTATGAAACTTCTAAAAGATATCACAAGGGAAGAGTTCCTTGACATTGGTCTTGATGATGACTTCTTGGATGTGACAACAAAACCACAAGCAGGACTACAGAAACTACAAAGTTTTTGCACACAGAAATAGAAACAATCAACAACACAAGAAGGTAACCTACAGAAGGGAAGAAAATGTTGGCAAACCATCTATCTGGTAAGGGGTTAGTATCTAAGATATATAATGAACTTATACAACTCAAGAGCAAAAAAAAAATTATGATTTTAAAATGATAAGAAGATGAACAGGCATTTTTCCAAGCAAGACATACAAATAGCCAACAAGTACATGAAAAGGTGCTCAACATTACTAACCATCAGGGAAATGTAAATCAAAACCACAATGAGATAGCACCTTACACTTGTTGGGAATCTATTGTCAAAAAGACAAGAGATAAACGCTGGCAAGAATGTGGAGAAAAGGGAAGCCTGGTGCACTTTTGGTGGAAATATAAAACCACTATAGAAAACCATACGAAATTTCTTCAAACAAATAAAAATAGAACTTCCATATGATCCAGAAATCCCATTCCCGGGTATATATCTGAGAAGATGAAATCACCGCCTCAGACAGATATCTGCACTTTCATGTCCACTGTAGCATTATTCACAATAACCAAGATAGGGAAGCAATCAAGAGTTCATCATAGGGTGAAAGACAATGTCACTCACTCATATACACACACAGAATAAAGAAGCATGAAATCCTGCTAGTTGGGACAATATAGATGGACCTTAGGAGACTTGTGCTGTGTGAAATAAGTTGTATAGAGAAAAACAAATACTACATGATCTCAATTTTATATGGAATCTAAAAACATAGAACCCACAGAAACAAGGAGTAGAAGGGTGGTTACCAGGGCCTGAGGGGTGGGGAAAATGAGATGCTGATTAAAGAGCATTAACTTTCAATTATAAGATGAATAAGTTTCCAGGATCTAAGATACATTATGGTGACTGTAGTCGATGGGATTGTACTGTATACTTGAAAGATGTTAAGAGAGTAGAGCTTTAATGATTTCACCATAACAACAAAAACAAAATGTACATTGAGCGAGATGACAGAGGTGTTAACTTACCTCAATGTGGTAAACATTTCACAATATATACATGCATCAAATTAAATACAACCTCAAGGTTAACATATAGATTGTTTAATTGCATTATTACTTAGGTTTTATAAATCAATATCATCAGAATATACAAAATATTTATTAGAAAAATGTCTGTACCTATTGATACTATGTCTTACTGTGAGTCTCAACTCCTAAAATATTAAAACCAACAAAAAAAAAATAGTAGAATGAAGAATAAGATGGTAACTATTAAGCACGAGGAGCACTTGCTTTGGGCCAGGCACTGTGCTGACTTTAAATGTATTATTTCATGTAACCTTCATAAAAATTCCATGGAGGTTATCAATCAAGTGCACATTTTAACTATACATTTTCTTCTACACATGAGAAAACACCTGCTCATTTGAAACATTAGACCATGTTTTGAAAATTTGCCACTTCTGGTGCCAAACAGCTCTAATCACACAATTCCTATAACTACTCATCTAGGGTCCTATCTCTCTATATCCTGCTGGCCTTAGTGAAGCAAAGTTCCTGCCAGAAACCAACTAGTTGTGTGTGTGTGTATGTGTGCTTAGTTATTTTAAAAAATTTATTGGGTTATATAATTGATTTACAATGTTGTATTAGTTTCAGGTATACAACAAAATGAATCAGCTCTATATATACATGTCCACTCTCTTTTTAGATTTTTTTCCCATATAGATCATTGCAGAGTATTGAGTAGAGTTCCCTGTGCTATACAGCAGGTCCTTATTAGTTATCTATTTTATATATATGTGTGTGTGCTAAGTTACTTCAGTTGCATCCAACTCTGTGCGACCCTATGGACTGTAGCCTGCCAGTTTCCTCTGTCCATGGCTACCCACTCCAGTATTCTTGCCTAGAGAAGCCCATGGACAGAGGAGCCTGGCGGGCTACAGTCCATGGGGTCGCACAGAGTCAGACATGATGAAAGCAACTTAACATGCACGCATAGTGTGTATATGTGAATCCCAATCTTCCAATTTATCCCCCTCCTCTTACCCCCTTGGTAACCATAAGTTTGTTTGCTACATTTGCTACTATTTCTGTTTTGTGGATAAGTTCATTTGTACCATAAACTGGTTTTCTTTGTATGTCTTCCTTCCATAAGCTCTCACATCCTACTTTTTCTCTGGTATTAGAAGTGGGGTTAAAAAAAGAGGGGGCCATGGTCCCAGGCATATGGTATCATTCATCCTCTGAGAGCTGTGTCTTGCTGAGTGCATGGCTTGGCACTACAGAAAATTTGCAGCTGTCACTTGTTCCTTGATCTCCATAAGGGCAATGGACCTGCATAGATGGATCTCTTGCTGCAGCAGGCCTAGAGCATATGATTTTTCTTTTTTTTCTTTCCCAATTTGCTTCAATGATTTTTTACTTTTTATCTTTTTGAATATGTTACAAAACAATGTGAACAGAATAAGTTCAAACATGCTTTATTGATGTTTCCTTCTGGTCTCAAATGCATGATGCCTACCCATGTCCTATGACCACAGGCACAAATGTATTGGGAAACAAATAGAGTGGAAAGGGAAGGAAATAGTGACTATGGTTGATGGCTAGCCCTCCATTTCAATGTTCCTTAAGCCAACCTTGAGTAGATTCTGGGCCCTAAGTAAAAGGTTATACACTGTACTTGATTTTCTGTTTATTGTCCTTCACATGTTACCCTCTAAGGACACTGCGCTGCTTACAGTTTTTCTAACATGTCAAGCTACTTTGCATTTTGGTGCCTTGGCACATAATATTTCCTTTTTCTGGGATTTTCTTTCATCCCCCTGTTGACCTAGCAAAATTAACAATACTTCAAAACCTAGTGCAGGTGACTTCCTGTTAATCTACTTCACCTTGGAACATCACTCCTCATTTCAGTGATCAGCTGTATATCTAGTGTGACTGCTACATTGATCACACTGGTTCTAACTGCCCTTTTCGTAGTCATATTTCTATTTCTCCCAGAAAGTAGAATCCATACCTAGCATAACTTCCTAGCACTTAGTAGTTTCAAGGTTTATGAAAACATAGTTGTTGATTATTAACTAAAAACTTCTCCACTTACATCAATTTTAGGTTACATTTTTTCTGTTCCTGTAGATAACATAACCTTTTTCAATATGGGAACTCTGTCCCCCCTACTAGCCACACTCACTAGAACTAAAGTACATGTAATGTCCAAGAGAACTGGTGATGGGTAATTACTCTTGTCAGATGCTTTTGACTAGCATCAAAATTGGGCCCTTTATAGCACATATTCACATAAATGACAGCGTGAGTCAAACCTATCTATCTCCCTAAATAGATGGAACCATTTCCCACCCTTCAAACATTCTTTTCTCTCTTCTAAGGTTATGTCAAAAATCATCATGATTAATAGTCAATATGTCCACTCCACTCAATGCAACTTCTGAAGAATTTGTCTTTCTTTTAGAATTCTCTAGGTAATAAAATCTTTCCAAAGCAGCTTTACAGCTCCAAAGAAATCTTCAAGGAAAATATAGCTGTTATTAGCAGATATCTAATAAAATTATCAGTAGCATTATCATCATTACCTTCACATAATACAGTCCTCTGTGATCAATCTACTTTGAGTACAAAATCACTCATTGAAAAAAAAAAAAGGTCACTCATTGCATTTCAGAAATCTGTTTCACAAGCTCTTTCAACATAAGCAAATAGACCTAACTCTGACTCATTCAAGAGCATATGTGTGTGTACTGATATGTTTCATGGTATTTTTCCCCTAATTTTTGACTGTATACAAAGCAAGAAAAAAGGTAAAGTAATAATTTATATCATTTAAGTATGCTACATATGTATTGCATATATTACATATGTGATATATACATATTATATATCACATATATTTATCATATATAAAATATACATATTGTACATGTGTGTCTGTGTGTGTCCAGTCAGGAGACAGAAAGCACAATAGCTATTTTGAATTGAGAGAATATAAATATTATCTAAGATAAAGAAATGTTAACTAGGTATAAAATCATTAACTAGGTAACTGACAGAAAATTCTAACATATGGCAGAGGTAAGAAGTTCAGGAGTTGCCATCCATAGGATGGAGGAACAAAGAGAAGAGCCTGAAACTGTGAAAACAGTTGCTTAGTGGAGGATGCTCAGAGAGCTCAGTTGGTGTTGATGTCTAACAGTGGTAGGATGAAGCTAGCTCTATTTGAGCACTGAAAAAACAGCACTCGAGTTTCAGCTGCTCCTATAGGTAGGCACTAATGCTGTTAGGGTAAAGAAGAGTTGTCGCACTGATGTTGACAGAAAAATAGCAAATGGACCGAAGTTCCTTCCCCTTGACCCAGCCTTGTAGGCAGGCAGAGGCCATCAGTCTCCCTCCCCTATAGGGAGATCAGATCAGAGAGCAGCTGGCAACACAGAAATGTGTTTTTGCAGAGTCCCAGCTCTGGCTAAGAGAGTAGAGCATGGAATGGCAGGTGAAGAGCTACAAGATGATAGCTTGATAGCTGGCATGCTTCCTCTTTTTCTCAGGAAGACACTGAGGCATTCCAGATTATTTTGATAAAACAACCAAAGTCTTTGTATGCCAAAGAGCCTCAATAGATTTAATATTAATATAGGATCTTATTTTAAATATTTGGCCTAGAACATTCTTCCCCAAAAGGAATTATTAGCCTTGGAAGATAAAATCTATAAGATTTTCAACAGGCAATATTTAAAGTAAAGGATGCGATTTTCCTACATTTTTCAATGCCTATTTTCTTCCTTCCTTCCCTTCCCTTCTTCTTCTTTTTTTTTTTTCTAATCCATTTCAGGAAGGGAGATCGCTTGCTGTATGTCCCAGGTATAAATGTTATTTGTATCTCAGGTCAGAATGAGTAGGAGAACCTTCTAAAAAGAAGTAAGTGAAAATCAAGTTGATGAAGAATAGAGGTACAAATGGATAGCATATTAAAATTCAGTGCTGGTGAAAAGCAAACATTTGGACTATGAAATGCATTTTTGGAATTCTGCAAAGTCTCTGTAAGATGTAACATAATCAAGCAAGACTCTCAAGAACCAAATAGAATATTTAGTGAAGGGAGAAGATGCATCTTTATAAAATGGAAAGACTGACATTATATCTACTGATTAAATAGTATTTCCTATTGTAAGAGCAGATGTTATTATAAGAGAAAGAAATGAAAATTAGCATTCATCCTTTATCATGAACAAACTAATATTTATGGGCGGGGGGAGATGTTCCTTCACATTCTCCTAATCAATTTCACACAGAAATGTTTCCACTACACAGAAAAACTTCACTTTAAAAACGCAATTTGAGTAAGGCTGAAATTCTGCTATGTTGTGGCTTCTGTGATTTCTCAGATCAGCAACCATGCACAGAAAAGAGTGCTAAATGTGAACTGTTCTCTTCCGCACCCTCATCCATATCTCTCTCTACTATTTAGGAGCTGACAGACAGTAAATATCCACACAACAGAGCAACAGCAAATGATAGATTGACTAGAGATGAGTTTCTCTCACTTGCCAGGGAAGATTTAGAAAATGTACCATAATTCTGTGTAATACTAGAGCAGCAGGTGAATCTAGAAAATAATTTTATATTTTTATTTCAAACAGAATTCCACTTCATATTGGCAGATTACTACTCTTCTAAAGAAGGCCCTCAAAATTCCTTAAAAGATCATTTTTCCTTTTCACCTGACTCTTTTTTTCTGTCTTGCTAAATTTTATAATGACTGCTCCCCAACATTCTACTAAAAGTATTGTCAATTTTGTACATCTACAAATCAAGAAGGAAAAGACACACCACCTAATAGCAAAATGGGCAAGTATTTAAACAGGCATGAAAAGTGACATCTAAACATCCAATGTGAAAGTGAAGTGAAAGTCACTCAGTTGTGTCCGACCCTTTGAGACCCCATGGACTGTGTAGTCCATGGAATTCTCCAGGCCAGAATACTGGAGTGGGTAGCCTTTCCCTTCTCCAAGGAATCTTCCCAACCCAGAAATCAAACTGAGGTCTCCTGCATTGCAAGCGGATTCTTTACCAACTAAGCTATGAGAGAAGCCAATAAATATATGGGAAAGTGTTCCACCCTATTAGAGAAACACAAATTAAAAACACAATAAAATATTATTACATAAGCAAGAGAATGACAAATATTTTAAAACACTGACAATATAAAATATTATGAAGACATGGAACAAGTAGGATTTCTATAAACTCTTGGTAAGAGTGTATGTAAATAAACTACTTTGTGAAACTGATAGTGTTTATACAAGTGGATGGCAGGCATATCTAGCTATATTTACAACTGAAATATATGCCCCCCCCAAATTCATGTACTAGAGTGTTCATAGTAGCTTCATTTGTGATGAGCAAAAAAGCGTTTTAGTTGATAGAGATGGTGCCATCACTATGGAAAACAGCACAGAGGTTCACCACCAAATGTAAGAAAAGAACTAATATATGATCCAGCAATTCTAGTTATGGGCATAAATTCAAAATAATTAAAATCAGGATATGGGAGAGACATCCAAACGCCCATGTTCACTGCCACGTTATTCACAATAGCCAAGATATGGAAATAACCTAAATGTCTATCGATAGATGAATGGATAAAGAAAACATGGTATGGACATCCAATGGAATATCATTCAACCTTAACAAAAGAAGGTAATCCTGCAGTGTATGACAACATAAATGAAACTGGATGACATTATGCTAAGTGAAATAAGCCAGTCACTGAAGTAGAAATACTTTATGATTCCACTTATGAAGCATCTAAAATAGTCAAATTCATAGAAATAGAGGGTAAAACAGTAGCGATCATGGGCTGGGGTGAGGGGGAAATGGAAAGTTGTTTAATGAGTATAAAGTTTCAGTAAGATGAATGAGTTAAGAAATCTGCTATACAAAATAAGGCCTACAATTCAGTATTGTACACTGAAAAATTTGTTAAGAGGGTAGATCGCTATGTAAATATCCTTACCACAAAAAGAGGGACAGAAATCAGGAGGAATCTTTTTGAAGTGATGGATATGTTTATTATATTGATTATGGTGATGGTTTCATGGGTGTATCAGTTCAGTTCAGTTCAGTTGCTCAGTCATGTCCAACTCTTTGCGACCCCATTGACTGTAGCCTACCAGGCTCCTCGGTCCATGAAATTTTCCAGGCAAGAGTACTGAAGTGGGTTGCCATTTCCTTCTCCAAGGGATCTTCCCAACACAGGGATCAAACCCAGGTCTCCCGCATTGCAGGCAGACGCTTTACCATCTGAGCCACCAGGGAAGACGGTTTATGGATGTATGTATGGGTGTATGGATATCACCAAACTCATCAAATTGTATATAATAAATATGTCTTGTGTTTTGTATGTCAATTATACCCTGATACAGCTTTTTAAAAAAATATTTCAAAAAGAGAAAGTGAATGAGAGACCGTGATAAGCAGTATTTATGCATCCAGTTTCTTGAAAATAACTTTTTTATGTGACTCAGGTTGTCATCATTTCTCCCCTACAGCAGGCTCCAGCCCAACCAGTCTTTCTGCCTCTTTGGTCTGCTCTCACTCCCATTCATTCTTTCCTTTTCTAATAACATATTTGTATTTTGAAACATACCATTTATACAAAATTGTATGCTAATAAATGAACAGCTCACAGGATATGAACAAAAAAAAAATTTAAACTGAACACCTGTATACTCATACCACCCTGATTAAGAAGTACACATTAGTTTGGAGTCTTTTCTCGTCCCTCGCCAATCCCAAACCCACCTCCATCAGAGATAATCATTGTACTTAATTTTATGTTAAACATATCCCTGCATGTATTTAGATTTACAACACTGCAATGTTCCAACCAGTCCATTCTGAAGGAGCTCAGCCCTGGGATTTCTTTGGAAGGAATGATGCTAAAGCTGAAACTCCAGTATTTTGGCCACCTCATGTGAAGAGTGGACTCATTGGAAAAGACTCTGATGCTGGGAGGGATTGGGGGCAGGAGGAAAAGGGGACGACCGAGGATGAGATGGCTGGATGGCATCACGGACTCGATGGACGTGAGTCTGAGTGAACTCCGGGAGTTGGTGATGGACAGGGAGGCCTGGCGTGCTGCGATTCATGGGGTCGCAGAGTCGGACACGACTGAGCAACTGAACTGAACTGAACTGACTGAATGTTATAAAATGAACTAAAAATAATTTTAGTGGCATTCTGTTAGGTTTCTCTTGTTTTAAAATTTAAATGAATGGAATCATACTAATTTATTCTACTGTGAACTTTTTCATTTTGATATGTTACCCAGATTCATCTATGCAGATGCCTGTATCTTTACACCATTTTGGTTTTCAGTGTTGAATAATAGCCATTGTATATCAGATGTCATTTATTCTATTTTTGATAGAAACTTGCACTGTTCATGGTTCTTTTGTTACTGCAAAGACTAATCTTAAGAGTATTCTTTTGTATATCTCTTGTATATGTATGAGAGTTTTTAGGGAATATATCTAGGAGTGGAGCCACTGGGTCATGGGGAATGTACATTTTAAAATTTACTAGGTGCTGCCAAAATATTTTTCAAGGTAATCAAAAAAATTTTCCTTCTATTTTATATCTTCACATAGTACTGTCATTAATTGTACTCATTCAAGCTAATGTGTAATTTTATCTTAACATTTTCATATGTTTCAATGGCCATTTGTTATTTCTTCTTCCATGAAAATATAGACCATGTCATTTGCTCATTTTTTTTAGGATCAGTGTCTTTTTCTTACTGATTTCTGATAGGTTTTATATACTCTGAACTCTACAGGTTTCCTTTTAGTAATCAGTGTTGCAAATATCATTCATTTCCCACTTGCCTTTTATAGCTTGCCTTTTACTCTCTTTTTGTATCTTTTGATGAAGGGAAGTTCTTAAATTTCATATAGATCTGTGCTTAGTCGCTCAGTTGTGTCCAACTCTTTGCTACCCCATGGGCTGAGGAACCTGGTGGGCTACAGCCCATGGGGATTCTCCAGGCAAGAACACTGTAGTGAGTTGCCATGTCCTCCTCCAGGGGATTTTCCCAACCCATTTCCCAACCCATACATTTTCTCTCCTCCAGGGAAGACCAGGAGAATCCTGGTCTCCTGCATTGCAGGTAGATCCTTTACCATCTGAACCACCAGGGAATCCCTCATATAGACTTATTTACCAATATTTTCCTACATAGTTTATGCTTTTTATATCTTAAGTCCTTCCCTACCCAAAGGTCATAAAGATTTCTCTTTTATTAAAAAAAAATTAAAACATTTTCTTCCCCATTAAAGATCTCGATCGATCTAGAATTGATATTTGTATATGGAGGAAGTAGTTGTCTACTTTTATGTATTTCTTTTTTTTTAAAATATTTTATTTATTTATTTTTTAAATTAATTTTTACTTTATATTACTTTACAATACCATATTGGTTTTGCCATACATTGACATGAATCCACCATGGGTGTATATGAGATCCCAATCCTGAA
>SJYT01037092.1:0-15346 GCA_006410635.1 Cephalophus harveyi | reverse complement strand
GGCCTTGTTTTTGCTCACTGTATAGAGCTTCTCCATCTTTGGCTGCATAGAATATAATCAGTCTGATTTCGGTGTTGACCATCTGGTGATGTCCATGTGTAGAGTCTTCTCTTGTGTTGTTGGAAGAGGGTGTTTGCTATGACCAGTGCATTTTCTTGGCAAAACTCTATTAGTCTTTGCCCTGCTGAAACTTACCTCCCCCAAAATTTAAGAATAAGAAAAAGCCTTTAAAACATGTTCTGAAAGAGAGAGTAAAATAACTGAGTCTGCTTGGGGTACATGATCCGATGGAGAGGCAAATGGTACCAGTTTCTGTTTGGCTTTCACACCTTCCCTGCAGCGTGACGGACCTGTGTGGCTAAGATGCTCACAGGAAGTCAGAGGCTCAGGTTGCTCCAGACCAACGAGGTCCTGGCTTGTGACTCAGACTATTTCAGTTCTGGGAGTTGGAAAGAACCAACAGAGAGCATACAAAACAGTGTTTAAAGACACAAGGGTACAAGATGTTTCAAAGAATACCACGTGCATGACCAACAGAGTCACAGAAAAATTAGGTGCCAAGAAGGCGTCACATGGCCCAATTTTTATTGATGATCGCAAAAGAAAATTCTGAAGCTGTGTATACATAAGCATGCTATACACTCCTGGACAAATTCTGGAATGAAGTATGGAACCAGTGGTTTGGGAACACCTGGAGAAGAAAGCAGAGTTGACCAAGAGAAGTGTGAGGTCCTAAGAAAGAGACAAATCAGCACAACCTCTTTTCCTCTCTGCTTTTTAATACAGTGACCAGTTCATGGATTGCTGTGGCCGTAGCATGCCTGGCTTGCTGCCGGGTGTTTGATGGGCTGTGGGCTGGGCTATCACAGCATCAGGCAGAGCATAGCTAACTCCATCCGCCTGTCCATGTCGGCAGCTCTCCATCTGGATCTTTGCAGGGCTTTTCCAGATGCTTATGCTTGGGCGTCACTCCACATCTGTGAGCTCTTCAGAGATGTGGCTCCAGGGAGCCATTTGAGAGCCTGGGCTCTGTGGGAAGGTATACAGAGGCACCCAACAAACTATCAGTCCTGTCGAGAATTTTCCATTTTTGACATTAAGCAGAGACTAAGAGTCAGGGCATTTGCTCCTTGGAAGAAAAGCTATGACAAAGCTAGACAGTGTATTAAAAAGCAGAGACATCACTTTGTCGACAAAGATCCGTTTAGTCAAAGCTATGGTTTTTCCCGTAGTCATGTAACTATGTGAGAGTTGGACCATAAACGAGGCTGAGCACTGAAGAATTGATGCTTTCAAACTGTGGTGCTAGAGAAGACTCTTGAGAGTCCCTTGGACAGCAAGGAATTTAAACCAGTCAATCCTAAAGGAAATCAAACCTGAATACTCATTGGAATGACTGATGCTGAAGCTATAGCTCCAATACTTTGGCCACCTGATGGGAAAAACTGACTCATTAGAAAAGACCCTGATGCTGGGAAAGATTGAAGGCTGGAGGAGAAGGGGACGACAGAGGATGAGACGGTTGGATGGCATCATCAACTCAACGGACATGAGTTTGAACAAGCTCCAGGAGATGGTGAGGGACAGAGAAGCCTGGTGTGCCACAGTCCATGGGGTTGAAAAGAGTTGGACACGACTTAGTGACTGAACAACAGCAAGGGGAAGGAAGCGCAGTGGTTAGAGCATAGAGTCTGAAACAATACTGTTCAGGTTTGAATTCCAGCTCTGCTATTAGCTAACTTTTGACCTTCAGGAAGTTAAATCTCTGTACTGCCATTGCCTCATCTATGAAGTCGAGATAATAACAGCCTTAAAGGATCTTGTTAGGGTTAAATGAACCATACATATTAAAGCTTAGCCTGGATCCTGGCCTACAGGTGCTCAACAAATGTTAGCTT
Source organism: Cephalophus harveyi (assembly GCA_006410635.1). Lineage (NCBI taxonomy): Eukaryota > Metazoa > Chordata > Mammalia > Artiodactyla > Bovidae > Cephalophus > Cephalophus harveyi. The sequence goes on along the minus strand of SJYT01037092.1, from coordinate 13,448 downwards.
TTATTACTGCAGATGATAGATTATAGTCCCAGGAGTAATTTGCTAAATACAACCTGAAATAGAAGGAGATGCCTCCCCATAAAATGAGTTATGTGTCAAAGATGTTGACACAAGTTGTTGATAAAGAGAAACATTATAGGGAGGGCTTGAGCAGCAGACTGGAATGTGGGGAAAGTTAGATGGTCTTTAAAGAACTGCTGACCTTCAGAGAAAATGAGTTAATGTTGGATATAAGAAAACAAAGGAGTGTCAAACAGCAAGGGCTCCAGAATTGACAGACGAGGCTCAGGGCAACCGTCTCCCTGGGACTGAAGTCTGGAATGTGGGGAAAGTTAGATGGTCTTTAAAGAACTGCTGACCTTCAGAGAAAATGAGTTAATGTTGGATATAAGAAAACAAAGGAGTGTCAAACAGCAAGGGCTCCAGAATTGACAGACGAGGCTCAGGGCAACTGTCTCCCTGGGACTGAAGACAGAAAACGTGTCTTAAAGCTGTGGAGGCTACAGAAGCCCCTGTTTTTAGCTCATGTAGCTGGAGGGCGGTTTGTGTGGGATGAGGGAGATTATGGGAAGTTGAAGTCACTGTATCTGAGAAGGGAGGCACAAACTGCGATGAAGCGCCACCTTTGTCCAACATTCAGTCGGGAGTTGATTGCTCTATAATTATATACATCTCTTCCCCATCCTTCCTTAGCATTTAAGGAAGTTGTCTGATGAGCATGTGCTTTATATGAGTGGGAAGGGAGAGCTCTGGAAATCTAGGAAGATGATGAATTCCGTCTTTGAATCGACATGATGAAGGTTAAGGAACAGGAAGATAATTCATGAACAAATCCACTGGTGGAAGAGAGCCCCTGGAGCCGGGAGAGATGGGGAAAAGTGAAGCTCTCCTCCTGGCTCCAAGCAGGGATCCCGTGAAACTTAGAGGAGGCCATGGACGCACACAGGGCGCAGTGAGGAAGAGCAAGAGGACCCTGAAATGCCTCTGGACACACAAGGGCAGCAGTTCCAAAGCTTTCTGGCCACAGAATCCTTTTACAGTCTAAAAACACACTTAGAACTCCAAGAAAGATTTGGTTTATATGGGTTATATTAACCCGTGTTTACCATTTTAGGAATGAAAACTCAGAATGTTTCATTTAAATGAATTTATTTTAAAACAATGATAAACCCATTCCAGGTTAACAAAAGATTATGAGAATTAGTTGCATTTTCAAAAAATTATTGAGAAAAGGTGCATTGTTTTCCTTTTTTGCAAATTGCTTTAGTGTCCAGCTTAATAGACAACAGGTTTCTCACGTCTGTGTTCAGTCTTTTGTGATGTCACACACATAAGCTCTGAAAAATTCCGCACATGTTGGCGAGATTGAGAGTGAAAAAAGCAGGCAGTATGCAAATATTATTATGAAAATAATTTTGACCTTGCAGGCCTCCACTTTGAGAACCATTACCCTAGGGACTTCCCTGGTGGTCCAGGGGTTAAGACTCCTCCTTCCAACGCATGGGGTGAGGGTTCAATCCTTGATTGGGAAGCTAAGATCCTACATGCCACATGGCCAAAAAACCAAAAATATTTTTGTTTCCATTCACTCTTTTATTTTAGAGAAAGCATTTGAACACAGAAAAATAGAACAAATAATATAAAACAGCCATATGCTCCTCAGAAAGCACCCCTCAAAACTAATGTGTTAGCATTTTGTCACATTTGCTTCATATTAACATTACAGATACAATTGCACATCTTCAAATACCTTGCCTCCTTTCTAGAAGCAGCATTTGAAGTCTATCAATTCCAAAAATATTTTTTAAAAAAACAGAAAAATAAATACTTAACAAATGGTCCATATTAAAAAAATATTTTTTTAAGAACCATTACCCTAGACCATGGTGAATTTCTTCATGTCTTTTTGATTTTGCTTTGGTCTCTTTTCCCTACATATGAAAGGGCAGTGGCTGATGAGTTATAAGATAGCTGCACTGTGATCAAATAGTATATTTGCAAGTATATAATTCAAATTCCTCTAAATGCAAAAGACATTGGCTATTCTTATGCACCAGCCTGTGCTGCCAATTAGCAATAGAGTGAATGTAGCCTACAATCTGCACACCCAACGAGCTTTGAAATCAGGAGGAATTTTAGGTGAATTGTTGATAGAGGAGGGGAAGGCTAGCATTATTTCAGGAAGTCACAAAAATTGAGGTTCAAGTAATATTTTTCATTGCATTATTTTGAATTTGCATAAGTCAGGTTCTTCACTGTGGAGAAGGAAGCCCTTGATAATGGTGGGAAAGGAGGGAGAAAGAGCAACAGGATGATCAGCTCCTTGAGGCAGGCACTGTGTCTGCTTCGTCTCTGCCCCTTTCTGTCCTTTTGACACTGATCTCCATCCACCAAGCCATCCGAGTTCTGGGAGAGTGATCCAGGTACACCTCTCCAGGTGGGACTCACTGGCCCGTGAGAGAAAAGGCAAAAACAGCGCCAGCACTAGACTTTATTAGTAGAGTGATTTCTTAAAGAACTAACGAGGGCTCTCTGCTCCCAGGCCGCCCTTGTTCCAGAAACATTTTTCCTCCATGTCTAACTCCATCATGCTTAAATGCCCATTAGTTCATGCTCATCTTGGGCTTGAAGTTCCATGAGCAGCAGGCAGGTATAGGATTTGATAGAAGTAGGCTTCACTGACAGGAAACTGTGGAGGCTACAGAACTCCATGGACAGAAAGAAGGCATTTGTCTCAAGCAAAGGAAGTTCATTGTTAATAATGCATGGGGCAGTGAGGGCTGGGCCTCCCCAGGTACTTCTTGCTAGACGGTGGTGGCATTTTCCACTGTAGGGGCTGTCAGGATAGTCTCCATTTTGGTGTATTTCAGCCCCAAATGCAGGTGCATGAAAACCAGATGCAAAAAAAAAAACCCTATAAATGAGATTCATGATGGGGATACTCTTTTTCTTTTTTAAAAATTAAACTTAAATTTGGGGGGAATTGTAGATTCCCATGCAGCTGTAAAGAAACACACAGATAGATCCTATGTAGCCTTTACCTAATTTTCCCAAAGAAAAACCTTACCAAACTATAAGACAATATCCCAACAAGACTTGCTAGATTCACGGGACTCTTAAGACGTCCCCAAGCCCAGAAGGAAGAAGCTCCAGGGAGTTGGGTGTTACTCCCCCTTAGAAGGATTGTCTCTGGTAAGAACCCAGAGGGTGTGAAGTTGCATCAGGGATCCCTGGCTGCAAGCTACAGGTGTTGGTACAGATTCCAGGTGGCCCTCCTCCCAGATCCCTGACTTGCATGAGAACACCTTGGGGATCCCAGGATGCAACACTGTTCCTTACCTGGACCCTGGGGCTTCCAGTGACTGAGTCAGCTAAAGAATCACAGGCCAGGCTCTGGAATCACACAGCCCAGGGCTCAAGTCCCGTTCCTCACTTACTATCTGGTTGACCTTGGCCAGTGACCTCTTAGAGCCTCAGTTTTTCATAATATACAGCACTCACCGTGTGTAAGTCACTCTTCTAGGAACATTATACAATAACTCATTTAATACTAACAACCCCCAAATGGGAAATATTATTAGTTCCTATGTTGCGAGTGAGGAAACTGAGGCACAGAAAGGTTATTTGTCCAAAGCCACACAGCTAGGGAATAATACGGTTGGGTATTTGAAGCCAGTCCATGTATATAACCTCTATCCTATGTTGCTTCTCCTTATCCATGAGCTGGCTTCAGTAATGCTCACTGAATTTTTATGAGGCAAACTTCTTAGCACTGTGCCCAGCATGGAATAAATAAGCAGCAAAAAATGCTAGTTAACATTACTGTTGGTATAATTTCCTCTGGAAGTTTCTGAATATTCATTCCTTATTATTGTTACTAAGAACAGCTTCCATTTTCACTACCCAGTATGTGTCAAACCCTCATTCAGCTCTCCCAGCCACCGAAAAGGGGCATTCTCTCTTTTATAGACAAAATAACCGAGAATGAGAGAGATGCAGTCTGGTGGAAGCAGAGGCAGGATTCACTCCCAGGGCTGCACCTGGAATCAGCTCAGGGGGACCTTCAGAGACAGCAGCCTGACTTCACGCCCAGCTGAGGACTTGACCTGAAAAGGGAGTTGACTCCCTCCCCAAAGTCCCGGACAGGACCGTGGTTCTCTACACCTGCGGCTGTCATGCTCAAGCACACGGCAGAGCCCCCTGCAGCCACTGTTAAAACAGGGAGTACTGCCCAGCTCCTCGGGACCCCACCAATCTCTCCCCACTCTCCGGATCAGTGGGGCTGGGCGGAGGGCCTGGAGCGTGCCTTTCTCACAAGCCTCCAGAAATGCTGGCTAGGGACCACATTTTGAGAAGGACTGCTCTAAGACAAGTTTTTGGAGTGGTAGTGAATCTGTGACAGCTTCCCCCAGTTGCTGCTGCTGCTGCTAAGTCACTTCAATCATGTCCGACTCTGTGGAACCCCATAGATGGTAGCCCGCCTGGCTCCCCCGTCCCTGGGATTCTCCAGGCAAGAACACTGGAGTGGGTTGCATTCCCCCAGCTATCCCTTCCCAAGTCTGAGACTGGCTTCCCCTGCAGGGTCAGTGCCTTTTTTTTTTTTTTTTGGCCGCACGGGGTCTTCACCTCTGCGCGTGGACGTCTTTAGTTGTAACGAGTGGAGGCTACTCTGCGGCGCTGCGCGTGGGCTTCTCGTTGCAGGGGCTTCTCTGGTTGTGAGCACCGGCTCTGGCCCCTGGGCTCAGTGGTTCTGGCTTATGGGCTCCAGAAAGCGGCCTCAGCGGTTGTGGTGAACAGGTTCATTTGCCCAGAGCATAAGGAATCTTCACATACCAGGGATCAGAACTGTGTCTCCTGCTTTGATATTGCTTAACCACTTGCTTAACCACTGAACCACCAGGGCAGTCCCAGGTACCTTGTATTTAATCTACATTGAACACCATAAATCCCCATCTCTGTGTTTACTTTCCCTCTGTCCAGGATTCTCAAACTTGTGTGTTCTCAAAAGTCGGTGTCTTAGGTATACCTATGGCTGATTCATGGTGATGTATGGCAGAAGCCAACACAACTCTGTAAAGCAATTATCTGCCAATTAAAAATAAATATTAAAAAAAGCCTGTGTCTGATTGGAGTTCAACCTGTTCACTAGGTCACTTCCATCTGCTTGGTGATGGGGCGCTCACCCCTTCAAAACTTTTCCAAAATTACATCTGTTGTTACTGTTCTGTTTAAAAATAAACACAGTGAAACCAAGCCTTTCTATTGTTGAAAATTTAGAAACATACAAAAAATAAAAGGAAGGAAGAAAATTGCAATTAATAAATCCCACCGTTAATGTTTTTTATGTATGTTAGTATCATTTCCTTATAGCCTATATATTTTGTATATATTTGGTTTTTTGAGGTATAGTCAATATATAAGATTATATTAGTTTTCAAGTGTGTAACAAAATGATTCAATATTTGTATGTATTACAAAATCATCACCAGAAAAGTTTCTAGTTAACACCCATCTCCACACACAGTGACAGTTTTTTTTCTTATGATGAGAGCTTTTAAGATCTACTCTCTTAGTAACTTTCAAATATGCAGCAAAGTATTACTAATTATTGTTACCATGTTGCAGTTATATCCTCATGACTTCAAGACTGGAAGTTTGTACCTATACTTGTTAATATTGGTCTAAGAATGTATACAGATCTGAGAATGCTGCAAACAAGTGATGTCCCACTGATGAATGCACTCTGTCTATGGGGCTGCTGCTTTTTACACTTTGGAATTCCAAGAAGGAATGGAGGCTTGTCGGGGAGCACTTCCTGGGAAGGCCCAGCAGACACAGAAGTGAGAATCACTGGCATCAGTCCAGTGGACAGCGGAACAGCAGAAAACAGATTTGAGTCAAATGGATGGATCGAGTGGGGGCAGGGATAGAGAACCATCACGGGTTGACCTTCAGTTCTCCTGGGTCCTGAGAAGCCACCAAACAGTCTTGAGCAGGAAATGACTTAACTAAGGGATTTCCCATGCAGTGGAAGACAGAACGCTGGAGGGGCGGGGGCGAAGGCAGGAGAGGGAGCACGGGACGGGAGCGGGAGTGGCCCGAGAGGTGATGGGCGTGCGTGGATCTACCTCTGGGCCGCCAGGATGGACAGGGACTGGTTGATCTTCACCATGACGATGATGAGCAGGCCGCCGGTCAACAGAAAGGTGGGCCAGAAGAGAGAGAAGAGGAGGCTCTGGGGCCCGTAGAGGCGCCGGTACAGGACACTAGTCTCATTCTCCCGAGTTGTGGAGAAGCAGAAGAAATCCTGGTGCTCGTGGAACCTGGCTCTGACCTTCTCCACGTCGGCCCGGGCCACTTGGTAGTTGTCCAGGCTGCTGGGGATGTAGGAGCACTGTAGGGAGAATCGAGAGCGTGCATGGGATTGAAATCCCTGTTTCTCAGGGCCTGGTGTGGAATAAAGGAAAACACTAGCTTTGGATTCGAGCGCCTGGGTCGACTCAAGACTGTCCAAGGCTTGGCAGGCTGCACACTGCATGGTTCGAGGGTGCCTACACAGTGTTGGTAGGGAGGGTGGTGGCCTTGGAGCTGCCCAGGATACACACTGCACGCTGGGAGGCGGGGACCCCAGCTGGAGCCCTGGCTCTGCTCCCATCACCTGCAGAGCTCAGTCGCTCAGTCATGTCCAGCTCTGTGTTACTGCATGGACTGTAGCCCGCCAGCCTCCTCTCTCCATGGGATTCTCCAGGCAAGAGTACTGGAATGGGTTGCCAGTTGCTCCTCCAGGGGATCTTCCCACCCCAGGAATCGAACCCGCGTCTCCTGCATTGCAGGAAGATTCTTTACAGCTGAGCCACTGAGGAACCTTAGGCTAACTGCTTCGCAGGGCTTCCCTGGTGGATCAGACAGTAAAGAATCTGCTTGTAATGCAGGAGACCTGGATTAGATCCCTGGGTCAGGAAGATCCCCTGGAGAAGGGAATGGCAACCCACACCAGTATCCTTGCCTGGTGAATTCCACGGACAGAGGAGCCTGGCAGCCTACAGTCCATGGGGTAACAAAGAGTTGTCACGACTGAGATACTAACATACACACTGAGCCTTGATGCCTTCATCACTTAAATGGGTTAATAGCAGTATCTTTTTCAAAGGAGTTTACTAAAGAACTTCAAACTTATCTAAGAAGACCAATGGGAGACATAGGCTGAATGGGCTCTATATTTGGATTCAGGGCAGAGGTCATACACTTAATTGCCCACAAAGCTCACACGGGTAACATCCACAAGTGAAGCAGTGAGGGAATAAGATGACAGGGGTCAATTGACATGTGCCTCGGTGCCAGGGAGAATTGTTAGGGCGTGGTGGGGCCTGGGGTGATGGAGAGAGCCAGATACACCCAGCCTGGCAGTCCTCACTCCATCTGGACAACGGATGCTGTGCCATCCAGAAGACCTACTGTGGCCAGGCCTCCAAAATAGGAAAAGAAGCCAAAATACCAGATTTTAATGTGGACTCTCACAATTTTAAAATATTGGTGAAAATTTGAATTGAAAACTCTTATGAGGTCTAATTCTGTGTGAGCAAAACCCAAGATGTCGGCCAGCTGGTATTTGACACTGGGATTCAAAGGAAAAAGAGAATGCATTCAAAAGAGCTTTGTGCAGACGGAGCCCGGTATATGTTTAATTCTGACACCGATCACTGTGATTAGGAACCTCGCAGCCTGGAAAGATGAGGTCCGGCTAGAAAGCTCTGCAGAGAAGGCAGAAAGGAGAATCCTGGCTTTATCTCTCTCCCATCCTGGGAGGTCTGCACTTCACAGGGCTGTGGCTTACGTGAGCTTCCAGCACATGTTCGGCAAGGGTGGTCCCCCCGCAACCCCCGCAGCAGACCACCTGGAGGGCTGGCCACAAGCACAGGCTCCCTGCTCACTCTGAATCTCTGAGGAGAGGGTTCAGCAACCTGGGGACTCCTTCAGGCACTGGTTTGAGGACCACTGCCCTATACAACCATGTCAAATAAGTCAAAATGAGAGACAGTGTCGGGCCAGCTCCTCCCCTGGCCTGGGTTCTTCCCTGGATTTGAGCGAGGTCCTGCCCCGAGGCTGCCTGCCCTGAGAGCACTGTCCAGCAGTAGAGGTGATGGCTACGCTGCAGCTCTGACTGCCTGGAGAGAGGGTGGAGCTGCATTCAGATGCAGGTCCACATCCCCAGCCAGCCAGGGGGCAGCCGAGGCTGGGGAGCCGCTGTCTCCCGAGGAATCTGGCATTCAGATTTGCTGGGGACTCTAAGGCCCTAGCCTTGCCTTAGTTGCTCAGTCGTGTCCGACTCCTTGGCACCCCATGGACTGTAGCTCACCAGGCTTCTCTGTCCATGGGATTCTCCAGGCAAGAATATTGGAGTGAGTAGCCATTTTCTTCCCCAGGGGATCTTCTTAACCCAGGGATGGAGCCCGGGTCTCCTGCATTGCAAGCAGATTCTTTACCATCCTAGCCACCAGAGAAGCCCAGGGTCCTAGCAGCAAGTGGATCCCGAATCCTGAGCTGAAAGGGCCAGTCTCCCCACTGCCTCTGACTGTGACCTTGGTTAACCTAGCCAGCTGAGTTAGGATGGAGGGGGTTGCCATGCCCTCCTCCGGGGGAGCTTCCTGACTCGGGGATCGAGCCTGCGTCTCTTACGTCTCCTGCATTGGCAGGCGGGTTCCTTACCATTAGCGCCAGTTGGCTAAAGGATCTGAAATGATCCAGCCTCTCTCCCAAGCCCCATGGTGTCACTGTCTTCAGCGCAGACCGTGAAAAGGAGCTTAGAACCTCTCAGGCTAAGTCTCATGAGATAAAGCAAGAGTGAGCTGGTGACCTCCTTCCTCAGAATTGAGGTGGAGGGAGCCAGCCTTGTACATGCCACTCCAGAAGACACCCAGCCATCCTGAAGCACCAGGTCCTGGCACCACAGCGCTGAACAGAGGTGGGAAGGGCAGCTGGGACACCACCCGGCTGCTTGGCAAAGCCATGAAGGCCCCTGCCCCGTCTCACCAGGGCAGCAGCCTGCCCTCAGCTCCACTCCTGGGCGCCTGGGTGCTCCGGGGAAAAGGCGGAACATGTGGTGGTGGCTGTGCTGTCCTTCCGAACCCAGCAGGCAGGCCTCAGGCTGCTGGGAGCCCATTCCGGGGAAGATCTGACCTCGAGCTCCTCCCAGCCGGCAGCCTGCAAACCAGCCTCCTCCCAACTCCCATCGCACCAGTGACCACTTCTGTTTGTCTTTGAAAATTCGCTTCTTGATCCTGGGAATAAATCAGGAGCCCCTGGATGCCAAAGAAGTGGCAGGGGTCCTGGGAGGAGCTGATTCAGGTGGGTTCGGAGGCCCTAGCGGCATCCGGTGTGGCTGAGTCATGCTAGTGACGACAGGACAGCCAGGCCCCCTTGCCTGCCCAGACCCACTTCACCAGGAGCCCCCAGCCCTGTTCACGATCCCACCATCCCCCCAGGCACGCCGGTTACCACCCTATCAGCTGCCAGGTTCCGACTGTCAGCATCCATCCTTGTCCCAGCTCTGTCCCAGTTGTGGGGGCCCCCACCTCTCTCCATAGTAACTGAACCCCACTCTCCTCCATATCACTTTGATCGTGCTGCCAGCACGCCACACCTTTTAAAGACCCCAGTTGCTCACAGCAGTAATTCCCAAGGAAACTTAGAATAATGACCTGGGAAGCCCAGAGATTCTGCTTCAGTGGGTCTGGTGTAGGACCCTGGTTTTGTTAGTATCCCCAGAAGGACCTAACACCCAGAGGTGAGGAGACCCAGCTTCCCTGATCACATTTTAATTCCACAGTTTGGTAGTCCTTGGCAGAAAACAGGCACACAGCTTGTACAGCGCCAGAATATAATTAGTATTTCCTTTCTTTATGGTTTGCATGAATTTAACTCCCTGGTAATCAGTAGAACTTCCCCTAGGAAATAGTGAATTCTATTAGGAGTTGCAAATAACTTTGCTTCCTGTTAAAGCCAGCGCCAGGAGCATTATTTGGAGTGAACTTAGTTCCCAGCAAAGCTCTGGCCTTTGATGAAAATGTGAAGGAGCTTCATGTCTTCCCTGCAGGGGTCAATGAGAGACCGCCCTGACAGAACCAGTCTCTTTAAAACTGTGCACCTATTACATCAACCCTGCGTCCTTGGCATTTGCTGGGCCACACAGCTACAACTAACCTCCATGTCTCGTGTGGTTGAATCAGCGTGGTGTTTTGTAAAATGGTGATTGTGAATGAGCTTAACCCTTCCCCCATCTTTTCTTCCCAATCTCTTTCCTTCGGTTGAACTGTTAAAGCTCAAAAAAAAAAAAAAAAAAAAAAAAAATCCTGATTGAATATAAACATCCAATCCCATTCTCTCTAAAATGGTCACTTCCCTACCTGTGTGGTGTCAGTGTCTTATGCTGGAATTAAACCTCCTCTCCTTCTCTCCTACTGTGTCGTGCACGCTATTTCTCTCAGACATCTTGGAAGACTGTCTTTTGAGGAAAAAAAATTTTAGTAAAATGTTTTCAGTAATATTTTTTTAATATGAGAACTAATTATCTTCAATAACATGTAGCATTCCTCATTAAAGTTTTGCTTCTCTCAAAAAACAACAACAACAAAAAAGAAAAACTACCCGAAAAACCCATTTTAATTGCACACGTTGGCGGTGTGGAGGGCCTCTGGGAACAGACCCTAAGCTGCCTCTGAAGCTTTTTCTCGCTATACCCCACCCTGTAGCTTTGTCTCTGCGGGGGTTGGAATGCTGTGTCTCCCCACCTTCCTTCCCCATACCTTGCTCTTTGTGTCCTCTTGACATGTATGCCTGCCTCTGCATTTCTGTGTAACCAGTACCTGCCTGATTTTTAACACCAGTGCCTTTCTGACACCTTCACCTCACTGTTCTCTATGGTACTGGCCCTCTCTGCTAGGTATTATTCGTGTATGAGCTCTCTTCTCTTGAACCCAACCAACCCCTAAAACAGGAAGTGACGGTTGAATGAATGAATGAATGAAAATGGGTCAGCTTGTGTTTCCTACAGAAGGGACTGCAGTGGTAGATTAGGAGGTGTGAGGGGGGCACTGAGAGGCAGTGATAGGAAAACTTTCCAAGTGTTGACCTCTAAAGATTGCTCCGAACCTGGGCCTCTGGCCTCCTAGAGTGGGGAGTCGGGGAGTCACAGGGGTTCCTCTATGTGAGGTCAGCTCTGGGCCTGGCTTCTCGTCTGACCCACGTTATAGAATGAAATAGAACACTGCCAGCTGCTTCCTCTGAGTGCCTGCTACCCAGCCAACATCAAGATTGGCACATTATAAACAGTCCTTGACTTCATAGCAGCGCTTCAATTTTCAATTAACAGAAACTGAGGCTTGGCAGGGCCAAGCCCCCGTCACACAGCCAGTCAGTGGCGGGTCTGTTGGACTCAGCACAGAAGGGCTAAGACTGGCTCAGACCAGCTGTGGCCCCTGGTCAACTGGGTTTATCTTTTTCCAGTCTTCACGCTCCTTCAGAGTGGGATTCGGGAGCCAGCTGGGGACAAGCACACACCCGCCAGGGTTAAAAGGACGCGTCCTCACTCCCCACCCAGTCCGTACCTGGTGGTTCTGGTCCCGAGTGTCCTCTGTGTGGTACAGCACAGCCCAGCGGCCCACAGACGACACGTTGACCCACAGGCAGGGGTACTGGGGCACCCTCTTGCCCTCCAGCTCCTCCTGGTCCCTGATGTTGGTCTCAATCAGGTGACACGTGGATTCCTGGGTCCACACGCTGGGGAGACCGTGCACACACAAACACATTTCAGAACCCGGGTGGCACAGAGCGCCCAGCACAAACCCATTTAGAGAGACTCAGGACCAAGACCCATCTGCCGTTAACAACCAGCACTAAAGGAGCGTGACCCCAGAGTCCCTGGGTCCCGGGGAGCAACCATAAAATCAGAATATCAGTCTTTAGGCCTCTTGGACAATATCTACATAAACTAGCCTGGCCCCCACTGCTCACCCCAAACCCTGGTTAGATTTAAAAATCCTCACATCCAAGCCACACCCCAGGACAAGTGAATCAGAATTTCTAAGATGGGTTGATGTGTTTTCAACATTCTTTGCAGTGATTCTTCTGCAGCCAGACCTCAGACCCCTTGTCCACACCACCTTCATCTTGCAGAGAGTGGAAGAGAAGCTCAGAGAGGTCAAGTGACTTTGCTAAGGGCTCACAGTCTCTGAAGTCAAGTCTGGATGGTTTCAGAATCTGTGCCCCTCCCCTTAAAAAGAGTAGCTGGAGGAGGAGCTTGATTTGTGCCCAGGTGGGGAAGACGGGAGGGATGGCGCTGAACCCAGAGAAAATGTGTTGGAGGCACATGGCCACGCTGAGCAGTGCCTCACTCGGTAGGATTCCAGCCTGGAAAGGCTCAAGCACCATAAAAATGAGGCGGGAGCAGACCCCGGAGATGCTGACGGGCTCATCCACACAACAGCCAATCAATCGTGACTCATCTATCAGGCAGGAGACACTGCCAGACAGAAGGGGGCTGTCAGCCACTGGAACGTGCCCAGAGGTAAGGGTCTGAGATTTGTCCTAAGATCAGGCTGAGAAAACGGAGCGTGTTCATTCTCATTAGAGCACGGATCAGGAACTTCCCAGTCATTTCTTTAAAAGCTCACGTGGTTGACATGTCGGAAAGCAAAGGCATGGGACGATCTCTGAGATTCCAGAGCAGAGCTCCAGGGGGACAGATTTTAGCTCAGTGTAGACACTTCCTACTTATCAGTGCACGCTAAGTCGCTTCAGTCTTGTCCAACTCTTTGCGACACTATAGACCATAGCTTGCCAGGTTCCTCTATCCACAGGATTCTCCAGGCAAGAATACTGGAGTGGGTTGCATGCCCTCACCCAGGGGATCTTCCTGACCCAGGGACTGAACCCCTGTCTCCTGCGTTGGCAGGCAGGCTCTCTCACTGGTGCCACCTGGAAAGCCCCCTCTTTATCAGAAAGGCCCTCAAATGAAATGGTGTGTATAGTTGAAGTGGTGAGCTCCCCGTCACTTGAGATACACAACACGACGATAGATGCCAGACCCTTAGCCTGGGGGGTGGGAGCAGCCTGGGAGTACGGTACCTTTTCTGGTAGAGGGGCAGCACAGTGGTGCCCAAGATGTAGTAGGTGATGACAGCGCCCACCACCATGGCCACTCCCAGGCAGAGGGCTCGGGTCTCTCCCCGCTTCTGGGCCATCACCAGCTTCTTTCCCATGGCCACCGGGGACAGCAGACATTTCTAGGACCAGAGAGCAAACAGGCGTGAAATCAGCACAAGTGACAGGTGAGAGGAGAGGGTGATCAACCATCAACATCGTCTCTGTTTTCAGTGCAGAGCTTGGAAAACTCAGAGGGCTTCGGGGCCCCATGTAAGCCTTCCACCAGCTCTGAGAGGCAAATATTATCA
>SJYT01037087.1:134111-167739 GCA_006410635.1 Cephalophus harveyi | reverse complement strand
CACCTAGAGAAAACTGTAATCTGAAAAGATCCATGCACTCCAGTGTTCCAATAGCCAAGACACGGAAGAAACCCAAATTTCTGCTGACAGAGGGATGGATAAAGAATAATGTGGTATATATATACAATTGAATATTACTCAAAGAATGAAATAATGCCATTGATGAAACTGAAGATTATTATGCTAAGTGGAAAGTCAGACACAGCAAGGTGAGTGTCACATGATATCACTCATATGTGATGTCTAATTTTAAAAATGATACAAATGAACTTATTTACAGAACAAAAACAGACTTGCAGATAACAAAAACAAACTCATGCTTTTCAGAAGGGAAACAAGGCCGGGGAGGGGTAAATGAGGAGCTTGGGATGAACAGGCACACACTGCTGTGTCTAAGGTAGACAACGAAAAAGAACCTACTGTGTAGCACAGGGAACTCTACTTAACGTTTTGCAACAACCGATTTGAGAAAAGAATCTGAAAAAGAATGAATCTATGCTCATGTGTAATTGAATCACTTTCCTGTATGCCTGAAGCTGACACAACATTGTAATTCAACTCTACTCCAATAAAATAGATAACTTAGAAAGAATGTACATTTTCGGTGTGTATTTTATGTGGGTTGTAATGGGAACAAGCAATACATAAATAAGTAAAAACAGCCACTGTGATGATTAGTTTTAAGTGTTAGCCTGACTAGGCTAAGGGATGCCTAGGAAGCTGGCGTTTTCAAAAGAGATCAATTCTGAGTCAGGAAAGACAATCGGTCCTCACCAGGGCGGGTGGCCACCATCCAGCCCTTGACTGCCCAAATAGAAGAAAATGATGGGAGAAGGGCAACTTATCTTTCTCTTTCTGAGCCTGGACATCCATCCTGTACTTCCCTCAAGCACTGAAGCTCTGGGTCCTCTACACTCTTAACCCTGGGACTGACACCAGTGGACCGTGGTGCTCAGCTCTTCCCACAGACTGAAATACACCAGTGGTTTTCCTGGTGCTCCAGCTTGCACTGAAGATCATGGCAGATCATGGGACTCCTTGGCCTCCAGAGCAGTCTGAGCCACTTCCTGTAATAATATAGCTCTATCTCTAATCTCTGCCTCTGCCTCTTTCTACATTTAAATCTGCATCTGTGTCTATCCTACTGGTTCTGATTATCTGGAGACCTCTGACTAATATACCTGCCTAAAGGGTACTATTACAGTGTTTTGAAGTCACAACCAAGAATCTATTTCACACTGCAGCATAAGGAAAGCAAAGTTTAAGCTGAGATCTAAGCCATTAGAAGGAGACAACCAACTAAAGATTTGCTAAAATAGCTTATAATAGATATTTCACAAACACACTATTCCTAGGTCCAAAAGCAGAAATGAAATTATTGAGGTCTAGGACTAGAAAGAGAAGCATTTTGTGCTCGTGAAGTAAAGGAAATCAGTCCTGAATAGTCATTGGAAGGACTGATGCTGAAGATGAAGCTCCGATACTTTGGCGACCTGATGCAAAGAACTGACTCCTTGGAAAAGACCTTGATGCTGGGAAAAATTGAAGGCGGGAGGAGAAGGGGACGACAGAGGATGAGATGGTTGGATGGCATCACCAACCCAATGGACGTGAGTTTGAGTCAACTCCAGGAATTGGTGATGTACTGGGCGGCCTTCTCCGATACTTTGGCGACCTGATGCAAAGAACTGACTCCTTGGAAAAGACCTTGATGCTGGGAAAAATTGAAGGCGGGAGGAGAAGGGGACGACAGAGGATGAGATGGTTGGATGGCATCACCAACCCAATGGACGTGAGTTTGAGTCAACTCCAGGAATTGGTGATGTACTGGGCTGCCTGGCATGCTGCAGTCCATGGTGTCACAACAGACAGAACCGAGCAACTGAACTGAGCAACTGGACTAAGGTGTGAGGGAAACGAGGGGAGTGAGACAGGCCAGAGTGAGATGCACAGTCAAGGCCACATCGTAAAAGGCTGATGGGGTTTTGTTTTTTTGTTTTAATTGCGCTGGAAAGCTATTTAAGATTTTAGGGGAGCTGATTATACAGAGTGAAGAAAGCCAGAAAGAAAAACACCAATACAGTATAATAATGCATATATATGGAATTTAGAAAGATTAATGTATGGCAAAACCACTACAATATTGTAAAGTAATTAGCCTCCAATTAAAATAAATAAATTTATATTAAAAATAAATTTAATTAATAAAATAAAATAAAATTGTAACAAGACAAATTTAAATTTAGACATAAAAAAAGATTTCAGGTAGAAAATTGCAGGACATGATTATTTAAAAAATAATATTCTGGTTATTCATTTAAAATGTACTGTAGGGGGCTGAGGCTGTGAAATAAAATTAATATTTTATGCAAAGATGTGGCAGATTCATGTCAATGTATGGCAAAACCACTACAATATTGTAAAGTAATTAGCCTCCAATTAAAATAAATAAATTTATATTAAAAATAAATTTAATTAATAAAATAAAATAAAATTGTAACAAGACAAATTTAAATTTAGACATAAAAAAAGATTTCAGGTAGAAAATTGCAGGACATGATTATTTAAAAAATAATATTCTGGTTATTCATTTAAAATGTACTGTAGGGGGCTGAGGCTGTGAAATAAAATTCATATTTTATGCAAAGACAAGCAAAATTTCAACATAAAAATTCTCCTCTGCCCTCTGACCTCCTCTCTCCCTGCACTGTGCCTCGTGTATCTGCATTATACACCAACCAAAACCTCCCCATCGGCAGAAACACCTGTTGAACCATAAAGAGCTACTTTCTCCCATCATCAGGACAGTTCGTTAAAAGATAGCATTCCTTCTTGATCTTACAAACGGTCACATAACCCATTACAGTGGTGGTTAGATCTGGATTATGTAAACTGTCAATACTATGTCATTTGACATGCAGCCCTGTCTCAAAAAAAAAAAAAAAAGTATGTAACTGCGGCTTGACTTCTAACAGATGGAACAGTTCTCAGAGCTTTCTGATATGCTCTTCCAGAGTTACAACCCTCAAATTTGGCTCGAATAAACATTTTCATTTCTTTCATAGATCAAGTGATTAATATTTCATTGACAAGGCAAAATGGTAGCTTAGAGATTAATGAATAAAATCAACAAGCCTACACAGTAGTACAGTCAAGAGAGAGTAGAAATTAGGACAAGGATGGTAGAAGCTGAAATGGTGAGAAGTAGACCCACTTGGAATATATTTTAGGATTAATATGAGCAGTCTTGAGATGCTAACGTAGTGTTCTTCAGTGTCCTCCATACTCTCAGCCCAACTTTTGCCCCAGTTGTTTATTTTCCCCTTTTAACAAAATCAAGATACAGTATCAAAAATCCTTACCTTAGGCCCAGGTGCAGACTTATGCCCTATGCACCTATAGTTGACTGTTCTTTCTTCATGGTAGTTGAATATTCACCAAAAAGCCAAGATCACTCCGACAAAGTATTTGTTACTTAGCAATTATAGGAACTTTTAATAAAATAATCACTCTTTAAAATTTAAGTCACTCACTTTATAGATGAGGGAATGTAAGCTCCAAAAGGGAAGGAATTTATCATACATCACAACCTATCCTCAGCATTCACACTTTGCTGGGGCTTATTACTAATACATGCTCAACAATATGTTTTTCAGAGGACAAAGTAATGAACCTTATTAGTGTCAGGGCTGGAACTCTAATGCAAGTCTCTTACCTTCAAAAGAGATCTCTTAAATCCTCTTTTTCTTCTTAAATTCAAATCTGGAATCTCAAGTTTCATTGTAGTCCTGAGGCCAGGGGTAGAAAACATCTGAAAGATAGATGTTATACAGCTTTGTCATAATCTTTTATTTAGGGAGTAACCTTTAACATTTTAAGCACCTAGTTATCTGTATTTACCACATAGTAGCCCAAAGAGTGGTGTTTATGCCACATCTCACAGATGAGCAATCAGAGGCTCAAGAGGTGGTGTCAGTTTCTCAAGGTGACAGAAATAGTTGTCAACAGCAAATTTAATTCTAGAGCATTTGACACCAAATCCTATACTTACGAACTCTATGACCAGAGATAACTCACAGCACCCAAGCTTTTGATTGAAAATAGTTTGAAAATCACCCTCTTAGTGTTCACTTTATTTTTAACTCTTGCTAATGAAACAGATATGTAAAACTATTAAATGACAAAATCGGCCCTGTCTTATCTCTTCTTATCACTTCTATTATGGCTAATTTGTTTCCTTTTATGATCCAAGTCTTAAAAAGCAAGTGAAACATTTTAGATTTTTTGATAAATTTAGACTTAAATAATGTAAATCTATAGATTGCAATTTAGATTTTATATAAATATATATGTATATATGTGTGTATATGTATATATAATATACACATAATATATGTACATATATGTATTTATATGTAAAAATACATATAAAATATACATATTTATATAAAATATATGTAGTTATATTCTTATATACAAGAATATTACATTAACATTATTAAATTATTATTGCCTGAGCCACCAGAGAGCCTGAATTAACATGTATGTACCCCCAAGCCAACTGGGAAATTGAAATGCTACCAAACTGACAATGCTTTCTACATAGTTCCTGCAAACACAATCTACTAATTCAATAAGGTGGCTATCGTTCCCATGAAATTCTGTATGAAATAAAGATGTATACATGCAGGATTTTTAATCAGTGGATTTGAAACAGTAACATCATAACAGTTTTTTTTCTTTTATTTTGATTTATATTTTAAATATATTGTTCAATCATATCTGAACTTGGCTGAAGAAAAACTATTTGAAAAGACTATTGTAAAAGGAAGAACACTCAGACCTTGAAATCTGCAAGCACCTCAAAATCAAACAGAAAAAAAAAAAAAAAAGCTTTTCTTGTATAGGGAGGAGTAAGCGAGGTCAGCAAGAACTTTGAGGGGAAATCACTCAAGCAGGTGGGCATGAGCAAATAGCATGACTGGACTGATTGAATAGGGAATGTTTCTTGCTGTGACCAGCTAATTATCAGAGTGCGCTTCTAAGGGGGTATGTACTGTCTCTTAGTAATTCCTTAAAAATGCGAGTAAAGCTAAGGTTCATAGGAATATAGGAGGGAGAAGGCTAATTACATTTTGTCTGGGCCACATGAGTGAGTAAGTAATGGGCAATTGGGTACAACTGGTCAGCCTCTTCTGTTTAAGAAGGACAGTGTCTGTCTTTAAATATTATTAGAGATGTCGTGAGAGTCATTGTTAAATTGAGGTCGGCTGGCCTTCATGTTCATGTTGGCCGTAAAGAGACTTGACAAGAACTATAACTAAGAATGTAGTAAAGGGTCAAGCAAGATGGCAATATAGGAGGCTCCTGAGACGCCCTAACACACTGAATATTCTTCCTCTCTGAAAGAACACACACGAAACAATTCTCTTGGGGAAAAAAAAAAATCTAGAAAATATTATAGCAGAATAGACAACAGGGAAAACATCCACATCAAAATGGCAGGCTCTAGGGAATGACTGAGAGTCCACCTAGAGACCAGTGCTACTTAGAGACACCACTCTTGCCTTCTCCCTCCAGTCAGCTCCAAGAAAATTCCTTGAAAGAGCTTTTACACATATCCTAGCAGCCCAGCTTCGTTAGCTGCTGCCAAGAGAGAGGTTCCCAAATGCCTGGCTCTGTCTGTGAGTCCCACTCTTACAAGATGATACCAAACAAAGAAGCAATTTTTTTCTTATTCCAGTTTTATTGAGATATAATTGACATATAGCACTGTATAATTTGGGGCTTCCTTGGTAGGGCAACTGGTAAAGAATATACCTGCAATTCAGGAGACCCCAGGTCAATTCCTGTGACTAAGCGCAGCAAGCACAACTATGTAAGTTAAAATGATGGAATGCTTCAAAAATTCTCACCTTAAAAGGGGGCCATGCCTTCTCTGTATCATTCCAATTTTCAATGTATGTGCTGCCAAAGCAATTATCAAAGAAGTAATAAGAACCAGCTGTTCTACTGCTCAAGACACTGCTGCTGCTGCTGCTAAGTTGCTTCAGTCGTGTCCGACTCTGTGCGACCCCATAGATGGGAGCCCACCAGGCTCCCCCGTCCCTGGGATTCTCCAGGCAAGAACACTGGAGTGGGTTGCCATTTCCTTCTCCAATGCATCAAAGTGAAAAGCGAAAGTGAAGTTGCTCAGTTGTGTCTGACTCTTTGCGGACCCCATGGACTGCAGCCTACTGGGCTCCTCTGTCCATGAGATTTTCCAGGCAAGAGTGCTGGAGTGGGGTGCCATCGCCTTCTCCAGCTCCAGACACTAGGAAGAGTGTATTAGCGGAAGGAAGTATAGCAAAGATGAGAACAAAATCAAGGACTTAAAAAATTAGGGAAAAAAATCAATGAAACTAAGAGTTATTGTTTTGAAAAGATAAGCAAAATTGACATACTGTAAGCTAGACTAAGAAACCAGTGTTCTTGCCTGGAGAATCCCAGGGACGGTGGAGCCTGGTGGGCTGCCATTTACGGGGTTGCACAGTCAGACACGACTGAAGCAACTTAGCAGCAGCAGCAGCACACTAACAAAAAAGAAGCAAAGACTGAAAATTATAAATGAAAAAGAAAGCATTACAGTGGATACCACAGCAAACAAAGGATTGTAAGAGGGTACTATAAAAAATTATACACCAACAAAGTGGACGCCACAGACGAAAGGGATACATTCCTAGATACAGACAACCCACCAAGTAGACTCATGAAGAAATCAAAAATCTGAACCGAACAGTTTGGCAACCCACTCCAGTATTTTTGCCTGGGAGATCCCACGGACAGAGGAGCCTGATAGGCTACAGTCCAAGGTGTTCCAAAGAGTTGGACACAACTGAGTGACTGAACTAAGAAAGCTAATTCAGTAACCAAATGCTTCAAAAATAATGGGAAGTCCAGGACTGGAGGGTCTTACTGGTAAATTCTACCAAACATTTAGAGAAGATTAATACAAATTCTCCCTGTTGTTTACCTGGGGCCAAACTACGGTGGAGGTAATGAAGATAATGGCGACCTCCTTCAAAAGGTTCCAGGCAGGCAGTGCTAGACTCAGTGCCCCGACCCTGCAGCAGGCCGCTGTCACCACGCCACCACCAGAGGCTCCTGGACACTCACGGGCAAGTCTGACTAACCAGATGGTCAACACCGAGATCAGACTGATAATATTCTTTGTAGCCAAAGATGGAGACGCTCTATACATTCAGCAAAAACAATACCGGAACCTGACTGTGGCACAGATCATGAACTCCTTATTGCCAAATTCAGACTTAAATTTAAGAAAGTGGGGAAAACGACTAGACCATTCAGGCATGACCTAAATCAAATTCCTTAAGTGGAAGTGACAAATAGATTCAAGGGATTAGATCTGATAGATGGAGTGCCTGAAGAACTATGGATGGAGGTTCGTGACATTGTACAGGAGGCAGGGATCAAGACCATTCTCAAGAAAAAAAAATGCAAAAAGGCAAAATAGTTGTCTGAGGAGGTCTTAAAAATATCCGTGAAAAGAAGAGAAGTGAAAGGTAAAGGAGAAAAGGAAAGATATACAGAGTTGAATGCAGAGTTCCAAAGAATAGCAAAGAGAGATAAGAAAGCCTTCCTCAGCAATCAATGCAAAGAAATAGAGGAAATTTGCCAATAGTCATGTATGGATGTGAGAGTCGTACTTTAAAGAAAGCTGAGTGAAGAATTGATGCTTTTGAACTGTGCTATTGGAGAAACTCTTGAGAATCCCTTGGACTGTAATGAGATCCAACCAGTCCATCCTAAAGGAAATCAGTCCTGAATATTCATTGGAAGGACTGGTGCTGAAGATGAAAGTCCAATACGTTGGCCACCCGATGCAAAGAACTGACTCATTTGAAAATATCCTGATTCTCAGAAAGACTGAAAGTGGGAGGAGAAGGGGAAAACAGACGATGAGATGGTTGGATGGCATCACCAACTCAATGGACAGATTACATTAAGAAAATAAATAATAGAAACCACTGGCTATTTCAATCGGTGAAGAAGCATTTCACAAAATTCAACATCCTTAAATGGTAACACCTCTATTCAATGGACTTGAATTTGGGTAAACTCCAGGAGTTGTTGATGGACAGGGAGGTCTGGCGTGCTGCATTCCAGGAGGTTGCAAAGAGTCTGACAGGACTGAGTGACTCAACTGAACTGAACTGAATACCAATCCTTCTCAGATCCTTCCAGAAAATAGAATAGGGAGAAATACATCGAAACTCATTTCATGAGACCAGCCTTATCCTGATAATAATGCCAGACAAGGACACAACAAGAAAAGAAAATTGCAGGTTAATGTTCCTCATAGATATAGATGTAAAATTTCTCAGCAAATTACTAACAAACTAAATTCAACAGCACATTAAAAGATAAGGATCATGCACCTTGATCTAGTGGGATTTGTTACTGGGATGCATTAAGATTCAGCGTCACACATTATAAACATCACATTATAAAAGTGACAGATTACATTAAGAAAATAAATAATAGAAACCACTGGCTATTTCAATCGGTGAAGAAGCATTTCACAAAATTCAACATCCTTAAATGGTAACACCTCTACACAAACTTTGCATAAAGAGAATGTGTCTCTGCGTAATAAAGACT
Organism: Cephalophus harveyi; assembly: GCA_006410635.1. Lineage (NCBI taxonomy): Eukaryota > Metazoa > Chordata > Mammalia > Artiodactyla > Bovidae > Cephalophus > Cephalophus harveyi. The sequence continues at coordinate 159,078 of SJYT01037087.1, read as the reverse complement.
ATCTGTGACTGACCCTCAGCAAACATCATAGTAAATGGAGAAATGTGAATGCTTTTCTTCTAAGATCAGGAACATGACAAGTAAATCCACCTTCACCACTTTACTCAACACAGTACTGTAATTCTTCGTCAGAGAGTTCCAGAAAAACATCTATTTCTGCTTTACTGACTGTGCCAAAGCCTCTGACTGTATAGATCACAATAAACTGTGGAAAATTCTTCAAGAGACGGGAATACCAGGCCACCTGACCTGCCTCTTGAGAAAATTGTAATACAGGTGAGGAAGCAACAGTTAGAACTGGACATAGAACAGCAGACTGGTTCCAAATAGGAAAAGGAGTACGTCAAGGCTATCTATTGTCACCCTGCTTATTTAACTTATATTCAGAGTACATCATGAGAAACGCTGGGCTGGAAGAAGCACAGTCTGGAATCAAGATTGCCAGGAGAAATATCAATAACCTCAGATATGCAGATGACACCAGCCTTATGGCAGAAAGTGAAAAACTAAAGAGCCTCTTGATGAAAGTGAAAGAGGAGAGTGAAAAAGTTGGCTTAAAGCTCAACATTCAGAAAACTAAGATCATGGCATCCGGTCCTATCACTTCATGGCAAAAGTCAGAGAAATTAGGAAAGAAAAATAAATAAAAAGCAGCTAAATCAGAAAGGAAGAGTAAATTGCCTCTGTTCACAGATAATAAAGTACTACAGACAGAAAACCCTTAGGTTTTCACCAAAAATCTCTCAGGACTAATCAACAATGTAAGTAAAACTGCAGTTTATAAAATTAATATTAAAAAATCAGCTATGTTCTTATACATTAACAAACTATATGAAAAACATAAATTCAGAAAACAAATCTATTTATAACAACATCAAAAAGAACAAAGTTCTCAGGTATAAATTTAACAAAGAAGGTGAGATATCTATATGCTGAAAATTGAATAATTAATGAAAGAAATTGAGAAGGAATAAAATGAATAGAAAATTATGTTTATTGATTAGAATAATTCATACTGTTAAAATATCTATATTACTCAAAGCAATACACAGGTTTAATGAAATCCCTATCAAAATTGCAATGGTAATTTTTAGAGAAATGAAAAAAAATAATTCCTAAAATTTATATAGAACCACCAAAAATTTCAAGTATCCAAAATGATCTCAAGCAAGTAGAGCAATGTTGGAGGCATCATACTTTCTGGTTTTCAACATATTACAAAGATGAATTTTAAAATTATGGTATTGGCATTAAAAAAAGAGGCATAGACAAGTAAGCATAATGGAGTCCATAGATAAACTCACATATACGTGGTCAGTTAACTTTAAACAAATGAGCCATGGATGTACAGTGGGGAATTGGTAGTCTCTTCAATAAATAGAATTGGAATAACTGGAAATCCACATGCAAATGAGTGAAATTAGACAACTATCTTACTCCATTCACAAAAATTTAACTTGAGGTGTATTAAAGAATTATAAGATCTGAAACTACAAAAATCCTAGGAGAAAATCAGAGGTAAACTTCTTGAATTTTGCATTGGCAGTGATATTTTAATAATATGTAATATAATTTCATATATTTTAATGATATTTCTAAGTGAACAATGCATAGAAATAGAGGAAAACAATAGAATGGGAAAGACTAGAGATTTCTTCAAGAATATTAGAAATACCAAAGGAGCACTTCATGCAAAGATGGGCATAATAAAAGACATAAACATTAAGGACCTAACAGAAGCAGAAGCTGTTAAGAAGATGTGGCAGGAATATACAGAAATATATCGAAAAGGTTTTAATGACCCTGATAACCACGATGGAGTGATCACTTATCTAGAGCCAAGACATCTTGGAGTGTTAAGTATAGTGGGCTGTAGGAAGTGTTACTATGAACAAAGCTGGTGGAGATGAAGGCATTCTACAATGTGATGCTGTGAAGGTGCTGCACTCAATATGCCAGCAAATTTGGAAAGCTCAGCAGTGGCCACAGGACTAGGAAAGCTCAGTTTTCATTCCAATCCCAGAGGAGGGCAATTGCACTCACTGCACATGGCAACATGGTAATACTCAAAATCCTCCAAGCTAGGCTTCAGCAGGATGTTAACCAAGAACTTCCAACTGTACAAGCTGGCGTTTCAAAGAGGCAGAGGAACAAGAGGTCAAATTGCCATCATTCACTGGATAATAGAGAAAGCAGGGATTTAAAAAAAAAATCTGCTTCATTGACTTTCCCAAGCCTTTGTATGGATCACAGCAGACTGTGAAAAACTCTTTCTGAAAGAGATGGGAATACCAGACTACTTACCTGCCTCCTTTGAAACCTGTATGTAAGTCAAGAAGCACCAGTTAGAATAGAACATGGAATAACAGACTGGTTCAAAATTGGGAAAGGAGTACATAAAGGCTGTATATTGTCACCCTGTTTATTTAACTTCTATGCAGAGTGCATGTGTGCGAAGTCATCCCATTTTGTATGTAAGTCAAGAAGCACCAGTTAGAATAGAACATGGAATAACAGACTGGTTCAAAATTGGGAAAGGAGTACATAAAGGCTGTATATTGTCACCCTGTTTATTTAACTTCTATGCAGAGTGCATGTGTGCGAAGTCATCCCATTCGTGCTTGACTCTTTGTGACTTCATGGACTGTAACCTGCCAGGCTCCTCTGTCCATAGAATTCTCCAGGCAAGAATATTGGAGTGGGTTGCCATACCCTGCTCCAGCGAATCTTCCTGAACCAGAGATTGAACCTGCATCTCCTGGGTCTCCTGCATTGGCAAGTGGATTCTTTACCACTGAGCTGCCAGGGAAGCCATTCTATGCAGAGTACGTCATGCAAAGTACCAGGCTGGACGAAGCTCAAGCTGGAATCAAGATTGCCAGGAGAAATATCAATAACGTCAGATCTGAAGATGACACAGCCCTAATGGCAGGAATCAGAGGAAAAGATCCTTTGGATGAAGGTGAAAGAGTAGAGTGAAAAGCTGACTTAAAACTCAGCATTCAAAAAACTAAGATCATGACATCTGGTTCCATCACTTCATGGCAAATAGATGAAAAAAATTACAAACTTTATTTTCTTGGACTGCAAAATCACTGTAGACAGTGACTGTAGTCACGAAGTTAAAAGATTCTTGCTCCTTGCAAAAAAGTTTTAATAAACCTAGACAGTGTATTAAAAAGCAGAGACATCACTTTGCCAACAAATGTCTATATAGTTAAAGCTATGGTTTTTCCAATAGTCATGGATGGACATGAGAATTGGACCATAAAGAAGGCTGAGCACCAAAGAATTGATGCTTTTGAACTGTGGTGCTGGAGAAGACTCTTTAATGTCCATTGGATCCCAAGGAGTTCAAATGAGTCAATTCTAAATGAAATCAACCTTGAATATTCATTGGAAGGACTGATGCTGAAGCTGTAACTCCAATACTCTGGCCACCTGATGTGAAGATCCAACTCATTTGGAAAGATCCTGATGCTGGGAAAGATTGAGGGCAGGAGGAGAAGGGGGCAACAGAAGATGAGATGGTTGGATGGCATCATTGGCTCAATGGACATGAGTTTGATCAAACTCTGGGAGATAGTGAAGGACAGGGAAGCCTGGTATGCTGCAGTCTACACGGTCTCAAAAAGCTGGACACGACTGAGCGACTGAATAGCAGCAATGATATTTTGGGTTTGAAACCAAACGCAAAGCCAACAAAAGCAAAAAAATAAATAAATAAATAAACAAAGAGGACTACCTCAAATGAAAAATCTCGTGCAGAGTGAAAGAAAGCATCAACAAAATGAAAAAGTATCCTATGGAATAAAAGATAGTATTTGCAAACCACATACCAGACAGTGAGGTAATATCCAAAATATATGAGGAACTCATGCAGCTCAGTAGCTAAAAAGACAAATTACCCTCAGAAAAAAATGAGCAGAGGACCTAAGTAGACATTTCTCCAGAGAAAATATACAAATGATAAATAGGTACTTGAAACAGTATTCAACATCACTAATCACCAGGGAAAGGCAAATCAAAACCACAGTGAGTTACTAACTTATATCTGTTAGGTTGTCTGTTATCAAAAAGTCAAGAGATAACAAATGCTGGTGAGAAGGTGGAGAAAACGGAATTTATACAAATGATAAATAGGTACTTGAAACAGTATTCAACATCACTAATCACCAGGGAAAGGCAAATCAAAACCACAGTGAGTTACTAACTTATATCTGTTAGGTTGTCTGTTATCAAAAAGTCAAGAGATAACAAATGCTGGTGAGAAGGTGGAGAAAACGGAATCTCTGTGCACTGTGTGTGGAAGTGTAAACTGCAGAGCCACTGTGCAAAGTACCACCGTGGCGCCTCAAAACAGAAAAAGGGAACTCTCAGATCATCCAGCAGTTCTACTTCTGAGTATACGTCCAAAAGACATAAAATCATTATCTTCAAGAGATATCTGTACTCCCATTACTCACAATAGCCATAATATGGAAACAATCCAGTTTTCCATCAACAGATAGAAGGATAAAAGAAAAAACCTCTCTCCCTCCCCCTCTCTCTCTCTCTGCGCCCCTAATTCCTAAAATTTATATAGAACCACCAAAAATTTCAAGTATCCAAAATGATCTCAAGCAAGTAGAGCAATGTTGGAGGCATCATACTTTCTGGTTTTCAACATATTACAAAGATGAATTTTAAAATTATGGTATTGGCATTAAAAAAAGAGGCATAGACAAGTAAGCATAATGGAGTCCATAGATAAACTCACATATACGTGGTCAGTTAACTTTAAACAAATGAGCCATGGATGTACAGTGGGGAATTGGTAGTCTCTTCAATAAATAGAATTGGAATAACTGGAAATCCACATGCAAATGAGTGAAATTAGACAACTATCTTACTCCATTCACAAAAATTTAACTTGAGGTGTATTAAAGAATTATAAGATCTGAAACTACAAAAATCCTAGGAGAAAATCAGAGGTAAACTTCTTGAATTTTGCATTGGCAGTGATATTTTAATAATATGTAATATAATTTCATATATTTTAATGATATTTCTAAGTGAACAATGCATAGAAATAGAGGAAAACAATAGAATGGGAAAGACTAGAGATTTCTTCAAGAATATTAGAAATACCAAAGGAGCACTTCATGCAAAGATGGGCATAATAAAAGACATAAACATTAAGGACCTAACAGAAGCAGAAGCTGTTAAGAAGATGTGGCAGGAATATACAGAAATATATCGAAAAGGTTTTAATGACCCTGATAACCACGATGGAGTGATCACTTATCTAGAGCCAAGACATCTTGGAGTGTTAAGTATAGTGGGCTGTAGGAAGTGTTACTATGAACAAAGCTGGTGGAGATGAAGGCATTCTACAATGTGATGCTGTGAAGGTGCTGCACTCAATATGCCAGCAAATTTGGAAAGCTCAGCAGTGGCCACAGGACTAGGAAAGCTCAGTTTTCATTCCAATCCCAGAGGAGGGCAATTGCACTCACTGCACATGGCAACATGGTAATACTCAAAATCCTCCAAGCTAGGCTTCAGCAGGATGTTAACCAAGAACTTCCAACTGTACAAGCTGGCGTTTCAAAGAGGCAGAGGAACAAGAGGTCAAATTGCCATCATTCACTGGATAATAGAGAAAGCAGGGATTTAAAAAAAAAATCTGCTTCATTGACTTTCCCAAGCCTTTGTATGGATCACAGCAGACTGTGAAAAACTCTTTCTGAAAGAGATGGGAATACCAGACTACTTACCTGCCTCCTTTGAAACCTGTATGTAAGTCAAGAAGCACCAGTTAGAATAGAACATGGAATAACAGACTGGTTCAAAATTGGGAAAGGAGTACATAAAGGCTGTATATTGTCACCCTGTTTATTTAACTTCTATGCAGAGTGCATGTGTGCGAAGTCATCCCATTTGTGCTTGACTCTTTGTGACTCCATAGACTGTAACCTGCCAGGCTCCTCTGTCCATAGAATTCTCCAGGCAAGAATACTGGAGTGGGTTGCCATACCCTGCTCCAGTGGATCTTCCTGAACCAGAGATCGAACCTGCATCTCCTGTGTCTCCTGCATTGGCAAGTGGATTCTTTACCACTGAGCTGCCGGGGAAGCCATTCTATGCAGAGTATGTCGTGCAAAGTACCAGGCTGGATGAAGCTCAAGCTGGAATCAAGATTGCCAGGAGAAATATCAATAACCTCAGATCTGAAAATGACACAACCCTAATGGCAGGAATCAGAGGAAAAGATCCTTTTGATGAAGGTGAAAGAGTAGAGTGAAAAGCTGACTTAAAACTCAGCATTCAAAAAACTAAGGTCACGACATCTGGTTCCATCACTTCATGGCAAATAGATGGAAAAAAATTACAAACTTTATTTTCTTGGACTGCAAAATCACTGTAGACAGTGACTGTAGTCACAAAGTTAAAAGATTCTTGCTCCTTGCAAAAAAGTTTTAATAAACCTATACAGTTTATTAAAAAGCAGAGACATCACTTTGCCAACAAATGTCTATATAGTTAAAGCAATGGTTTTTCCAATAGTCATGGATGGACATGAGAATTGGACCATAAAGAAGGCTGAGCACCAAAGAATTGATGCTTTTGAACTGTGGTGCTAGAGAAGACTCTTTAATGTCCATTGGATCCCAAGGAGTTCAAATGAGTCAATTCTAAATGAAATCAATCTTGAATATTCATTGGAAGGACTGATGCTGAAGCTGAAACTCCAATACTCTGGCCACCTGATGTGAAGATCCAACTCATTTGGAAAGATACTGATGCTGGGAAAGATTGAGGGGAGGAGGAGAAGGGGGCAACAGAAGATGAGATGGTTGGATGGCATCATTGGCTCAATGGACATGAGTTTGATCAAACTCTGGGAGATAGTGAAGGACAGGAAAGCCTGGTATGCTGCAGTCTACACGGTCTCAAAAAGCTGGACGACTTCAACTGAGCGACTGAATAGCAGCAATGATATTTTGGGTTTGAAACCAAACGCAAAGCCAACAAAAGCAAATAAATAAATAAATAAATAAATAAACAAAGAGGACTACCTCAAATGAAAAATCTCGTGCAGAGTGAAAGAAAACATCAACAAAATGAAAAAGTATCCTATGGAATAAAAGATAGTATTTGCAAACCACATACCAGACAGTGAGGTAATATCCAAAATATATGAGGAACTCATGCAGCTCAGTAGCTAAAAAGACAAATAACCCTCAGAAAAAAATGAGCAGAGGACCTAAGTAGACATTTCTCCAGAGAAAATATACAAATGATAAATAGGTACTTGAAACAGTATTCAACATCACTAATCACCAGGGAAAGGCAAATCAAAACCACAGTGAGTTACTAACTTTTGTCTGTTATCAAAAAGTCAAGAGATAACAAATGCTGGTGAGAAGGTGGAGAAAAGGGAATCTCTGTGCACTGTGTGTGGGAGTGTAAACTGCAGAGCCACTGTGCAAAGCACCACGGTGGCGCCTCAAAACAGAAAAAGGGAACTCAGATCATCCAGCAGTTCTACTTTTGAGTATAGGTCCAAAAGACATAAATTCATTATCTTCAAGAGATATCTGTACTGCCATTACTCACAATAGCCATAATATGGAAACAATCCAGTTTTCCATCAACAGATGGAAGGATAAACGAAAAAACCTCTCTCCCTCCCCCTCTCTCTCTGCGCTCCCCCTCCCCCGCCCACCAAACACACACAGTCTGCAACCTTATTCAGCCTTAAACAAAAAGGTAAACCTTGTTATTTGTGACAACAGGGCCCGGAATGAACCTGAAAGCCATTACACAAAGTGAAATAAGCCACATGTGAAAAGATGAGTACCACATGGTACCACTTATTTGTGGAATCTAAAAAAAGAAAAAAAGTCAAATGCATGCCAATAAGCAGGGGTAGAATAAGCAGAGGGTAGAAAAGCAGTTGCTAAGCCATCACACTGTACACTTTAAATAGTTTTTCCTTTTCTCTACTAATTATACCTCAATACAGCTGGGTGGAGGGATGAAGCACACTGCAACATGCGCGCTCACGCACCAAAGAACATATAAGAAAAATAAAGAGGTTTAAGATGTCATTGTGGAAGTCAAAACTAGACTGGAGGTCTGAAGGAGATAAATTCAGAGGATTCAGAATGTTGGACTCAACGCATCCTCCTTAGACAGCATCCTTTTCTCTACTAATTATACCTCAATACAGCTGGGTGGAGGGATGAAGCACACTGCAACATGCGCGCTCACGCACCAAAGAACATATAAGAAAAATAAAGAGGTTTAAGATGTCATTGTGGAAGTCAAAACTAGACTGGAGGTCTGAAGGAGATAAATTCAGAGGATTCAGAATGTTGGACTCAACGCATCCTCCTTAGACAGCAGAATGAGGGCAGCGGAGCTGTTGCAGCAAATTTCCTGGTTTGCGGCGGCAGCACAGAGAGCAGCGTGCTCAGGGAACGTGCGCAGCGGCCACTGTGACCGACGCCCAGCTGCACCCTGGGGAAACCAGAGTCATGCCCAGTGTTATATAAGTGTAGATGACCCCTCACTGGGGTGCTGTTCATCATTTTGGTAAGACAGTCCTGCTTATTTCCCAGACCAGAGCCTGTGAAATACAGGAGCGCCAGTGACCTGCCTCTGGGGTCCATATGGCACAAGGTTCACCCATGAATGATCTGCTCTGAGAGTCAAATATTTTAGGTTTATGCCAAGTCTCAGCTTCTGATGCCAAGTCTTTTTGGGTATACTGTGAGAAAGGAAGCTCATAGATTCCTTTTAGTGATAAAATTTGACACCTAAGCTTACAAGTGTAACACCTTGTTAAAGGCTTTTTGTTTCATCTACTGTCTGAAAATTTTGAAATCAGAGGTCATAGAATAGTTAAAGTGAGAAAAGAAGATAGCTTATTTGAAGACTTGATAAGGGCTAATTGTATTGGCTGGATAATAGGATCTAGTTCAGATAGCAGGCAGATAATAATAGGCACATTTGCCATAAATAAAATAGGCCTCACTGTGTGCTATTCAGGAGATAATTGTCTCATGGGTTTGACATTTTTTGGAACTTATATAAAACATTTTAATGAAGTTGTTGTCTCAGTTCTCAGTCTTAAATATATTAAAAAAAAAAAACTATATATTTTTGTTTTTTGTGGGTAGAGGCATGTAAGTCAGATACAGACCAAGGCTTAAATGTAACTAATTAAGGAGATGATTGGAGTCACTTAACTTCTCTTCCCCAGTGTCTGAATACTAAGGGAGCAAAATCAAGGTCTTTAAGCAATTTTAGGAAACTGGGGAGTGTAAAAAAATAAAAACGGGTTGGGAAGGGGTGGGTAAAACCAAAGAGGGCTCAGACAGATGAGACAGGAGAGCATGATTGGAGGAACAGTGTGATATGGAGATCAGACACAGAGAAACATGTCCTTGAGGTTGGAATCCACGTGGGACTAACAGCTGAAGACATGAATTTTGACATATTGCGTAACTTCAGATAAAGTAGGCTGAGATCGTTGGAAGGCCTGATTAAGATTAGATTGAGGAAGGTGTTTTTCTTCTTCATAGCGGGATAAAAAAGCAAACCACATTTTTAGAAGAGATTCCTAGAATATTGATTTTCAAGGGCCCTCTGGAAATGAAGCAGTTTGGAGACTCCAGGAACTCTTGCTCTCATAAACAGAGCTGCCACAGGCATCCTCTACTTCTCTTTCTGCGGGTAATTCAAAGTTTCTCAAAATGGTATATCTAGACGATGCTTTCCAAGTCAGGGGGACTGAGAGCTTGAGCTTTACTAGATATTTCAGATCTATTTTGAAAGTGGTTGTACCAGTTTTATTTTCACCCCAAAAAGATTTATATTTGGTTAAGGTCCTTACAACATTTAATTTTGTGAAACATATATTTACTCAAACTAAGGATTTGGGATGTAAGACGGTCTCTCATTCCTTGCACTTTTATTCTTATTTTTAGAAGAGATTTTGTTTTATTCTTATTTTTAGAAGATATTGAGCCTTTTTCCTCAGATACTTTCTTAATAACATTGCCTATTTTGGCAAGAATACACAGAGGAAGTATGTAAAAGGTCTTAATGACTCAGATAATCACAATGGTGTGGTCACTCACCTAGAACCAGATATCCTGGTGTATGAAGTCAACTAGACCTTAGGGCATTATGATGAACAAAGCTAGTGGAGGTGATGGATTTCCAGTGGAGCTCCTTAAAAATCCTAAAATATGAAGCTGTTAAAGTGCTGCACTCAATTTGCCAGCAAATTTGGAAAACTCAGCAATGGCCACGGGACAGGATAAGATTAGTTTTCATTGAATCCCAAGAAAAACAATGACAAAAAATGTACAAACTACTGTACAATTCTGAAAGAGATGGGAATACCAGACCACCTGACCTGCCTCTTGAGAAATCTGTATGCAGGTTAGAAAGCAACAGTTTCCATTTCACATGCTAACAAGGTAATTCTCAAACTCCTTCAAGCTAGGTTTCAGCAGTATGTGAACCAAGAACTTCCAGACGTACAATCTGGATTTAGAAAAGTCAAAGGAAACAGAGGTCAAATTGCCAACATCCTTTGGGTCATATAGAAAGCAAGGGAATTCCAGAACACATCTATTTCTGCTTCATTGACAACATGAAAGCCTTTGACTTTGTGGACCATAACAAACTGTGGAAAATTCTGAAAAAGATGGATTACCCGAACACCTTATCTGCCTCCTGAGAAACCTGTATGCAGGTCAAGAAGCAACAGTTATAACTGGACGNATTCCAGAACACATCTATTTCTGCTTCATTGACAACATGAAAGCCTTTGACTTTGTGGACCATAACAAACTGTGGAAAATTCTGAAAAAGATGGATTACCCGAACACCTTATCTGCCTCCTGAGAAACCTGTATGCAGGTCAAGAAGCAACAGTTATAACTGGACGTGGAACAACAGACTGGTTCAAAATAGAGAAAGGAATATGTCAAGGCTGTATATTGTTACCCTGCTTATTTAACGTCTATGCAGAATACATCATATAAAATGCTGGGCTGGATGAATCACAAGCTTGAATAATGACTGTCAGGAGAAATATCAACAACCTCAGATATTCACAGGCCACCCCTCTAATGGCAGAGGTGAAGAAGAACCAAAGAGCCTCTTTACGAGAGTGAAAGAGGAGAGTGAAAAAGCTGAGTCTCTATCTCCTTCTGCAACAATACTCCTGTTATTATTCTTGGTATCCATGTAAAGAATACATCCAATATCCTATCAGTCACATGATCTAATTTCCTCCAAAGACCTTGTCCTCAATCCTACCTCTGCCAGTGCATTATCACGTCAATACTTCCCCGAAATCACACTCTAGTTCTCCACTGACAGCAAGCCTTTTTAATCCACTAGAAGTTTAAACCCAGCATTGCAATCACTTGTATTCACCTCTCCTCTCTCCCCATGAACTTTGTTCCCTTTAAGCTAATGTTATTCTCTTGCCAGTCGTTCTGAATATTCTACTGCACATATTCTTCCTGCCCTTGCTTCTCTATCTCTGTGCCCAATTTGCTTCTGCCATGTATCCTAGTCATATCTAATGAGCTACCTCATTCTTGTTTCAGCCAGTTAAACTTCCCCCCCAAATAATACACTATCATGATTCTAGTCTCACTCTACATTAGTAATTAATCACCAAAAGGGGGCTTTAATGCTTATCCTGTTGTCTTTTCTGTGAAGTAGTATCTCATATTTTCTGTTCATTTCTAAAAGCTACAATTTCCTTCCCCCATTCTCATTATAAGTTGATAGCATTTTATTCTAAATCAGAGGGAAAACTGGAGCAATTCGGAGAATTTCCTCTTCCACTAGCTCTTCATATTATGATCCACTTCCCTGCTGCTTAAGCAACAAACCTGTTCTCCTGGTCTTTGGCTTGGTAGTGTCTTTCAGCTCATCACTTACTAAAAGGAAGCCCCTGTTTTAGGGTAACAGTATCACTTTGTTTTTCCTGTTTTATACCAAACAGGGCCTTGTGGGGCTCCTGGGCACGAAGCTTTTCTGTGTCCCCCATTTCTTTGATTGGAGGAAGTACCTTCATTCAGCCTCCATGAACTTCCCTGAGTTCCAACAGGTAGATTCAAGCAGCTGTTAATTAAGGAAATGAGGGGATGCAAGGCCAGAGAGAGACAGTCAAGGGAAGCAATAGTGCAGTGTTGGAGGTAAGGTCCTGGTTCCCCATCGAGGGACACACAACAATATCTTTGAGCTGTTTTGCAGATACTGAAGCCCCCTCCAGGTGGGAGAAGTTAATGATTAATGATGGCATGCTGCCCACAAGCCTTTAGACCTTCAGACTAGTTGGAACCTGAATGTTGATGATGCTGACTCGTACTTAACTTCACCACCAACCCATCAGAAGAATGTCCACTAGCTAACCATACTGTCTGGGGAGTTTGTAATTTCCTCAGTTCTGTCTTGTCACAACAAAAATTTGAAGCAACAGACAGACCAGTGTGACAGCCCTGTGTAATCTCCTCGTTACAGCTCAGTTTTATTTAGAAAGCAAAGGAAAATACATCCTTGAGGCATGAGGGCGGGCCGACCCAAAAGACTGAAGAGAGGAAAAGCCACGGCCCAATTTTGGCTTCTCTCTTTATATGTTTTATTTTTTTCCTCCCCTGGAGCCGGCCCTATGTTAACTGGGCTAGCCAGGAGTGCTGTTTGCTTCACCTGAGGTCCTCACTGTGGTCCTCGGACCTTCCTTTGTTCTATTTCTGGGTTTTTTCCCTTCTTTGTCTTTTCACCACTGCCATTCTGGACTCCTTTTTCCTATTCTAACTACTTAACTATTGTACGTATATTTGAACCATTACTATAAAACTTCTCACTGTCCTCTTCTAGTGGAAACAAGCAGTTTTTCATGGTAAGATTCCACCATGTCTCTATTTGCCTGGCAAAGTAATAAAGCTATAGTTTTCTACTTCAACCAAATTTTTCCTATTCTAACTACTTAACTATTGTACGTATATTTGAACCATTACTATAAAACTTCTCACTGTCCTCTTCTAGTGGAAACAAGCAGTTTTTCATGGTAAGATTCCACCATGTCTCTATTTGCCTGGCAAAGTAATAAAGCTATAGTTTTCTACTTCAACCAAAACTCTGTCTCTGAGATTTGACTAGGCACCATTGTACAGAGAAGCTGACCTTTACAACTGTACTCTAGAGAAAAAAAAAAAGTTTAAACTTGCTTTATCTAATTTTTCTTCTCCATTCTCTATTGAACCCGTTTAAATAAAGTACTTCTTTAAGGTATCTTGTCTAAACTATCACAATAGCATGTACCATAACTGGTTATTTGAAGAACTTTTCTCCCTGAAGGGAAAAACTCTATTTCCTACTCTGCTTTCTATAACTACCAGACTCAATATATCTGACACTGTACTTCTGAATCTGTAGGCAGACAGGGTAGTGGGTCCCCAGAGGAAAAGAACGAGTTGCCTTCTCTTTTTTTTAGACCTAAAATAAGCCATTTGGGCCTGAGCCATTTTTTGTTCTAAGCCTGGCCACAATACCTGCCCTTGAACAGGTCTCAGGAGTTAATTACCTCTTAGTGATAGAACATGCAGAAAAAAGGGAGGAGCAATCAGAAAACAATAGTGTAGCCTTGAGATATACATAATAATACATCTCTGAGTTTGGCAGTCCTAAGGCCTCCATTCTTGGCGCAGAGGTTAAAGCATCTGCCGGCAATGTGGGAGACCTGGGTTCGATCCTTGGGTCGGGAAGATCCCCTGGAGAAGGAAATGGCAACCCACTCCAGTATTCTTGCCTGGAGAATCCCATGGACGGAGGAGCTTGGTGGGCTACAGTCTACAGGTCGCAAACAGTCAGACACGACTGAGCGACTTCACTTTCACTTTCTTTCAAGGCCTCCATTCAGGATGGAATTGTAATGTTGACCCTCTTGACTTCAATCAACTGAAGTTTGGACTGAGTCATCCCTGATCGTATGCTGAATTCTCTGTTCAATGCTCCTCATCAATATGCTTAAAACTTCCCCAAAAATGCTGATGGGAGACCTTGCTTTGAGAGAGATCCCTGATATTCTCCTTACTTGCTGCAAGTAAGAAACACTTCTGTCTTCTGGCTCCAAACTCAGCAAACTTGGTGAACCTACTTTGGGGATAACAAAACCAGATAGGTGGGGATTTCCAAACCAAGCAATTCTCCAACTTTTGGAAGACCTCAACTAGGTGTCTATAATTTAACTCAAATCGGGCACTAACTCCTGGATTTAAAGTAGAGCCCACAGGTTAACACTGTTCCTCACTTAAGATATGAATCACAAGCCTTGATTGTCATCTGTGCTTCTGACTGTCTATATATTAGAGATTTCTACAAATCCCTCATTAGGTTTGATAATTTCCTAGGACATTTCACAGAACTCAGGAAAATGGTTTACTTACTAAATTAGCCATTTATTGTAAAAGAATGCTGGGCTACATAAAGCACAAGCTGGAATCAAGATTGCCAGGAGAAATATCTATAACCTCAGATATGCAGATAACACCACCCTATGGCAGAAAGCAAAGAGGAATTAAAGAACTTCTTGATGAAAGTGAAAGAGGGGAGTGAAAAAGCTGGCTTAAAACTCAACATTGAAAAGCTAAGATTATGGCATCTGGTCCTGTCACTTCTTGGCAAATAAATGGGGAAAAATGGAAACAGTGACTTTATTCTCTTGGGCTCCAAAATCACTGTAGATGGTGGCTGCAATCATGAAATCAAAATACACTTGGTCTTTGGAAGAAAAGCTATGACAAACGTCGACTATGTACTAAAAAGCAAACAAATTACTTTGCCAACAAGCTCCATATAGGCAAAGCTATGATTTTTCCAGTAGTCATGTATGGATGTGAGAGCTGGACAATAAGCAAGGCTGAGTACCAAAGAATTGGTGCCTTTGAATTGTGATGCTGGAGAAGACTCTTGAGAGTCCCTTGGACTGCAAGATCAAACCAGTCCATCCTAAAGGAAATCAATCTTGAATATTCATTAGAAAAATTGATGCTGAGGCTGAAAGCTCCACTACTTTGGCCACCAGATGAGAAGGGCCAACTCATTGGAAAAGACCCTGATTTGGGGAAAGATTGAAGGCAGAAGGTGAAGGGGATGACAAAGGATGAGATGGTTGGATGGCATCACCAACTCAATGGACATGAGTTTGAGCAAACTCTATGAAATAGTGAAGGACAGGGAAGCCTGGCGTGCTGCAGTCCATGGGGTCACAAAGAGTCGGACCCGACTGAACAACTGAACGACAACAATAAAAGAATGGAAGTCAGATGCATGGGGCAGAGTATGTGGGAAGGGGTGCAGAATGTCCAAACTGTCTACAGGTGAGCCACTTTCCTAGTGCTTCCCTGTGTTCAGCAATCTGGAGCTCTCTGAACCCTTTTGGTTAGTGTTTTTCATTGAAGTTATGTTACACAGGCATGACTGATTAATTACTGTGATTGATGATTTATTCAACCTCTAGCCACTCTCCCCTCCTTAGAATTAGAGGGTGGGGTTGGAAGTTCCAACTGCCTTATTAAATAGTTACTTTCTCTCCCATAAGGGCTTGCCTGGTGGCTCAGAGGGTAAAGGGTCTTCTTGCAATGCAGGAGACTGGGCTTCGATCCCCTGGAGAAGGAAATGGAAACCTCCTCTGGTACTCAGGGATCAAACCCCGGTAGTCTTGCCTGGAAAATCCCATGGACAGAGAAGCCTGGTGGGCTACAGTCTATGGGGCCGCAAAGAGTCGGATATAACTGAGGAACTTCACTCACTCCCTTGAGCGCCTATCCCTGGGGCTTCCCACAGTCACTTCATTAATGTAAATTCAGGTGTGGTGGAAAGATCTTGTGAATAACAAAAGATTATCTTTTCACCTTTATTGCTCTTATCATTTAGGAAATTTTAAGGTTTTTAGGAGGCCAGGCACAGGGACAAAAACCAAACATATTATTTCTTATTGTACATCACAATATCCCACTCCCTAAACCCATTCACCCATTTTTAGCAGCTTTTTTTCCCTCCAGTTTTCCTCCTTCACTCCTCTTCAAGCAGCATCTCCCCCACCAGCGAGCATCAGAACTTTGTCATTTCCTGCATTGCCGTGATTGCTTACAGCTCTTGGGCGATGGTGAATTAATGAAGGGAAATAAAGTCTTTCTCCCTCTTTTAAAACCTGCGGGGCCCTCCCTGATGCAAAAGCCTTCCCATGAGTCCTGTTTCTGGGTTAGAGGAAAAAGGCTTCAGTCTCCTATACCTTCCTGGAGTTCCAAAGGCCAGACTCTAACAGTTACTCATTAGGGAAGTGAGGGAATACAGAAACAAGGGGAAAGCAGCCACGAAACAAGGGTGCAGCAACAGAGCCGTCAGAACCCCTCCTCAAAGGGTGCTCAAACTCCTGTCTTTCAGTTCTTCTCAGTTCAGTCAGTTCAGTCGCTCAGTCATGTCCAACTCTTTGCAACCCCATGAATCGCAGCACGCCAGGCCTCCCTGTTCATCACCATCTCCCGGAGTTCACTCAGACTCACGTCCATTGAGTCCGTGATGCCATCCAGCCATCTCATCCTCGGTCGTCCCCTTCTCCTCCTGCCCCCAATCCCTCCCAGCATCAGAGTCTTTTCCAATGAGTCAACTCTTCGCATGAGGTGGCCAAAGTACTAGAGTTTCAGCTTTAGCATCATTCCTTCCAAAGAAATCCCAGGNAGACTCAAGTCCATTGAGTCCGTGATGCCATCCAGCCATCTCATCCTCGGTCGTCCCCTTCTCCTCCTGCCCCCAATCCCTCCCAGCATCAGAGTCTTTTCCAATGAGTCAACTTTTCGCATGAGGTGGCCAAAGTACTAGAGTTTCAGCTTTAGCATCCTTCTAGAATGCCCCAAATATGCATTATATTAAACATTGTTTAAAATAAGTTATCAATTTAAAATGCATTTCTTTTAAAACTTTATTGCAGTTTCTTCACAGAATGTTAGCTAGAACCTTAGAGGTGGAGTAAATTTTAGTTTACAAGTAGATTGATTTGACTTTCTGCAATTTAAGGTTCAAATGGATTAAAAAGTGTGTATGCAGATGAACTTTTTACATAATAACTTTGAAAATGCTATAAATGTTAACTATACATTTTTAAGGGACAAATTTTAAAAAGTAGGCAAACTTACCAGCAATTTCTAACAGTCATGTGAGCATAAGTGCAAGACCTGCCCTTCTCTAAGACTGTAGAAAGAACCTGGAGTCAACAATGAGACATCAATGTTTTAATGGAATTAGAATCTTACAAGTTGGAAGGAAGATCCTGCAGAAACACCTCACAAGGTGCAGTGAACAGTGGGTGGGGCATAGCAGCAGTCTTCACTCTTGGGGGGAAGGCAAGGTTGACTCATTGGTTCCCAGGGAAATCAGAAGAGAGGCATGCCACTCACTGCTCCTTTGATAAGAATTGGATGGGCCCAGGGCAAGTATGTGTAAAGATCAGTTGTGTAAGTAGGATATTAGTGAGGCAGGCACTGGTCCAGAGAGTACAAGTCCCTATGACTATGATTCTTAGGGCAAGCATTATTTTATTTTGTTCTTGATTTGGTACATTTCAAGAGTTCAAAATTCTTAATTAAATAGTTATACAACATAATGTTATACTTTAAAGAGGCAGAACTTGAATGACAAAACATTCAGATTAAATCTCAGTAGCATGAAGCACTGTTCATTTATGAAATCATTATTATTACTAGTTAGAATACTTGACCAAAAGAATCAAATACTGCCAATGACCTTGGGGAAAGTGACATGTGTGCTTTATATCAAAGCACTTCACAGTAAGTAATAAGTAATGAAGTTGGCAAAGATAAACATCAAATAAAAAACATAAGTAAGTAATTAACTGCAACAATGTTGAGAGGACACATGAGTCTGGGAATTGGGCCAAGACAAAGGTTATAGTCAGTGTGTTTTTCAAAAATGAGGGATAGGACCTAGAAGGTAAAGGAAAATGTTGGTGTCAAGAAAGTATGGCGGTGATAACTCTTAACTAATGATAACTCTAGACTGAACAGAAAATGTTCAAAGGAAAACAAATTCATTCCAACTGGCCAGCAATCAGATTTCAAAATCCCCAAGTTAATCTTACATTCTTAATAAATATATGGCTTCTCTCCTTATTTTATAAAGTCAAGTACAATCTCATTGATTTCAAACCAAACATCTCTAAGTTATGACACATGCTTTAGGCAATTTCATTTAATGTGTTAATTCATGCCTTAAGCATAGTGACCGTAAATTTACAATTTAGTATGTGAGAAAGACAATATTATACACCTCTGAGGCAGCCTGGGAGGCTTTATGTGTAAAGAGGATGGCAGTTAGTGGAGAATAGAAGTTGTTGAACATGTTATGCCCGCAAAGGGCTGTGAATGAATCCAAATCTCAGAAGTAAGTGAAGTGATGACACACCAAAGAACCTGCAAACAAAAAGGAGAAAGTCAGGATGGCAAAAGTAAAAAAGAGAGAGCCTTCCATGAGGATGTAAACATTTGAAGTGCACATTAATATGGAAAGTATTATATGTTTGGTTATTAGAAATCCAAATTTTTAAACAAAATTAATGATATCAGCATATTCTCATTGCTCTCTCCATCAACTTCCACAGTTTTAGCAGCTAAGATGTTCTTTTTTTAATATTAATTGAACACTTTTCATTTCCCAGAGCACCATTTTCTGCAGTACAATAGTTAAAAAGAAAGTTTCTGACAAGAATCCAGATTCATAGTATAGCTGCTGCTGCTGCTAAGTCGCTTCAGTCGTGTCCAACTCTGTGCGACCCCATAGAGGGCAGCCCACCAGGCTCCGCCGTCCCTGGGATTCTCCAGGCAAGAACACTGGAGTGGGTTGCCATTTCCTTTTCCAATAATAGTATAGAGGAAGAGTAAAACTCCTATATCTTAATAATGGAAGATGAAAAGAAACTTAGGGGCCACCATTTCTCAAATATAAAATGCATGACTTTCACACCTACCAATCTAAGATAGAACTAACAGGATCACAAGTAGAGGATGGGCCTGCCTAATATTGCTGAGGGTGTCTGGCGTAGCCTGAATGTTTGTGTCTCCCCAGGATTGTTGTGTTGAATTCCTACCTCCTCTAAGATGATGGTATTGGGACGCGAGGTTTTTGGGGGGTGATTGGGTCATGTGGGTGGAGGCCTCATGAATGGGATCCATATTTTTATAAAAAAGACCCATAGAGGTCCTTTACATGGTGGAAGAAGGCAGCGAGGTACTGGCCATGACCCAGGAAGGGCACTCTCACCAGAATGCGGCCCGTCAGAGCCCTGATCTGGGAATTCCAAGCCTCCAGAAATGTGAGAAATAAGTATCTGTTGGTTATAAGCTACACAGTCTGTGTATTTATTACAGCCAGAATAGGCTAAGGTAGTCTCTGTCTATAATTACAGACTTCCTAATTCATTATTAAGTTTCTACCACATGACTAGATTTAGGGATTGTATCACTCCTTGTCTGGCATCCAACTTCACGGGGGTGGGGGGAGGGAAGAAAAGATAACAGTACCCACATCTTTCTGCAGTCCTATATGTCATTTTCTGACTTTATCAAATATTAAAGACAAGCTTATCACCTTGGTATCATTCCATACGGCTTATGCATAAACCATCCAAATCAAGTAAGCTATAGACAAGACCGTGCCTTTCTTTGTACACTTGACATCACTTTGGTATTATGCTCCTGCCCTCTCTATTGCTGTATTTAAATCCAGGTCCCATCATTTCATTTCCACACACAGGCTTCTGATTTCCTCTTAGAACCTGATAGCTCCAGTGCAGACTTTCTCAACTTAAAATGTGCATAGGGTTTAACCACGGATATTGTTAAAAGTGCAAATTTTGATTAACTGGGTTTGAATCTTGAGACCTCAAGATTCTTCATTTCTAACCAGTTACAAGGGAAACCAACACTGTTGGTTTGGAGACAACACTGAGTACAGCAGGGTTTTCAGTTCAGTTCAGTTCAGTCGCTCAGTCGTGTCCGACTCTTTGCGACTGCATGAATCGCAGCACGCCAGGCTCTATTGTACTGCAGAAAATGGTGCTCTGGGAAATGAAAAGTGTTCAATTAATATTAAAAAAAGAACATCTTAGCTGCTAAAACTGTGGAAGTTGATGGAGAGAGCAATGAGAATATGCTGATATCATTAATTTTGTTTAAAAATTTGGATTTCTAATAACCAAACATATAATACTTTCCATATTAATGTGCCAATATATTTCTCCTATGTGCATATATATTTTTTTCTTTTTTAAAAGAACAAAGACCAGTTTTTGAACTGAAAAGTTTTTATTTTCAAAGTTTAAAAACCTTTACATATATCTTCAACAAGTAAGTACCAATCCAAGTCCTCCCTGAGGAAAAGGTTATGTCACCAATACAAAGAAGTCACCAAAAGACATACACATTTTCTATTTGGTTTTTTGAAAACCTTTTTATTTTATAAAAGTATGCACATTTCTTTTTAAGTTTAATTATTATAGTCTAATGAATGTCACTATTAATGTCACTGTACCTAGCAAGATGTTCTCATCTGCTTGATCTGGATTTTGATCTAAATCCATGTCTAGAAATGAAACTAACAATCATATTTCATGGATCAACATCCTCCCTAAGACACTATATAAATCAAGGATGCTACTAGAAAAGCTACTATCTCCCTCAGTCAACTCTAAATTCAACCCAAAACATATTCTCAGCATATAAATGATTTAAATACTGGTCTAAGTAATTAAGGTATCAAAAGTAATCATACAAGTCTTTTAGAAACTATGAAAGGAAACAAGTATATTCAAGTAATTGCTAGCAAATCAGGGTACTACAAATACTTTAACACTGAAATTTTAAGTTGACCAAGAGAAAACAAAAAATTCTTCTCAGAGGTGATATTTAATGAATATCTTGATGGTCTGGTAGAATATCAAAAGTCAGAAAAGTGTTGTTGAACCTAATTTCACGTGACTGGTGCACTGTGAGACCAAACAAACCAAAATGATGGAGTTTGGAACAGAGAAAGGCTCATGGCAAGGGCCACACAATCAGAATGGGTGGCTCATGCTCAAAAGGCCAGACCTCCTGATGGGTTTCAGGGAAGAATTTTTAAAGGCAAAAATTGGGGTAAGGGTGGAAAGGTGTGTGCCTTTCTTCTGATTGGTTGGTGGTGTGGTAGGAGAGTGGTGTTCAAGGAATCTTATGCAAGTCACCCCACACCTAGATGAGAACTTCAGTTTCAGTAGAAGAACACATCCAGTCCCATCACTTCATGGGAAATAGATGGGGAAACAGTGGAGACAGTGTCAGACTTTATTTTTTTGGGCTCNGTCTTTTAATTTCATGGCTGTAGTCACCATCTGCAGTGATTTTGAAGCCCCCAAAAGTAAAGTCTGACACTGTTTCCACTGTTTCCCCATCTTGATGTATACTGGATACTTCCTCCTAAACATTTTGGGCATTAATAAAGGTTTATGTCCTACTGGAAATAACAGAACCAACTTTGATCTATTTCTCCAGATTAACCACTGATACATGCAAATACTATCATTCTTTCGAAGGTAATTTTTTGAACTGTAAAGGATTTCAGAGCATCAACAGTGTTACAGCTTTGGGTTCACCTCTTCCTTTCCCCCGTAACTGGACAGTCCTAAAATGAAGCTTAAGACTGGACCAATGAGTGACCAACTAGCACAGCCTAAAGGACACTCTTCCCTCCTTAGAGTACTGGAGCTGGCTAAGTGTCAGGAGGATTTAGTGAACAATCTGGACAGGATCTGCAAAGATCCTTCCCAGGCTTCCTGAGCTCCTTGAGGGTTAGGACAAACATTCTTCACACAAACCTAGCATAAACTAAATTTGAACAGACAATTTAGGAGAGAAAGATTTAAAAAGTGATTTATTATTTTGTGGAGAAAATAAGGAAATCACAGCAGTTTTACCATTACCTTCCCAAATAACCCAACTTAAAACTGTTAAACGTCTCTACGTATATAAACAATGAAAATGAAGTGGATCACTGAAAATATAGGATTAACTTGATCGAATTGATTATTTGATTAGAGAAAAATTATTTTGGGATCTCAATCTGATACTTCTGCTGCATATATTGATCAAGTTGACTGAATATTTTCCAGCACACTTTGTCATATCGCCTACAGTGATATCATGCATGCTTAAAGCTATTCCTTCTGTGTGTCACTATTGATATTTCTGCATAAGGAGATATTTGTTCCGGGTCTTTTCTCCATAAATCTTGAAGTATTTTGCTTTTCTGAGACTATTTTGGTTCTTGTAACCAATTCTGCATTCAAATTAATTCCCTGCCCTCACCAACACAGACACAGGTTAAAGACAGAATCGTCTGTCTGTGACATCAAGTAATACACTTATCTAAACCTGTCTTTTAAGAGCAGCATCAATGACACTAGCAACACAATCGCCAATAATGCCTCCTAGGTTACAACAGATAGCAGCGGAAGAACCCAGAACGCTTTTGGACTTTTGTTATTACAAGTGAAGCGAAGTCATTCAGTCATGTCCAACTATTTGTGACCCCACGGACTGTAGCCTACCAGGCTCCTCAGTCCATGGAATTTTCCAGGTAAGGGTGCTGGAGTGGGTTGCCATTTCCGTCTCCAGGGGATCTTCCCAACCCAGGGATTGAAGCTGGGTCTCCCACATTGCAGGCAGACGCTTTACCGTTTGAGCCACCAGGGAAGTTAACCACAAATGGGTGACAACTAGCAGGTATTTTAATAGAGGGATATTCTGAAGCACAGCCACTGTTGGCTAGAGCCCAGTTTTTCAGGGTCTAGAAGACAGGAAAGATTATTAATCATAACAGATGCTATAATCCTTGCCTTTTGTTCTGTATCAGACACACAATGAAGTGCATTACATAGATCATCATATATTTTTCTAATTAAAAAAACTGATGAAGTAGGTAGCATTAACCTAATTTTACATATGAGGAAACTGAAGCTTAAGAAATCCAAGTAACTCAGATTAAATCTCACAACTACTGGGTTAAAAAGCTGAAATAGTATCATATTCTGACCCCCTAATTTTCAGTTATGCTTACTAATTTGGTGGACATCACTTGCTGTCTATTAGGCGTACATTCCATTCTTTAAAGTAACACTTAGGAAAGATTCTAAGAAAAAAATGTTATGAAGAAAGATATAATTTTTTAAAAAATACTATTTCCCCCAAAACTTGCCAAAGTCTTTTTCTTTCCTCCCTCCTTCACATTCATGAATTGAAATGTCTTAACATGCAGCCTCATCCAGCTGTGAAACTGGATGGAATTACATGAATAACAACCCAACACTCTCAGAGGAAAAGTGTGTATCTTTGGTAGGAGAATAAAAAAATTAAAAAAAAAATGGTGTACCCAAAGGGCATAGGAGAGAGAATAAGGGTATTATATTTAGAGATGGGGTTTCCTAAATGTCTAATGTCTAAGACAGGACTGGGTGCACAGTTCTGAGTCTAGAATGACCAGTCTCATGTTAATCAAGTAGCTGAGCATTTTGTGGAATAGTTTCCCCTCTAAGTTCTCAAATGCTGTGGCTTTATATGGGCTGGCAAAGATAACACAAACTGAAATACAGTGCTGAGATTTGATATGAAGATTATGTGTAAACCTGATAATCCAACATAAAACAAACACAAACAGTAAAAAGTTTGGTCAAGGACTCTACTGTTCTAGACTTCATTCAGATGTATTTTAAACATTCATTTCCACAGTCTGGAGTAAAGAGGGAAGAAAAATCACTTACTGGTTTCAGTGAGATCATTATTTCTATTAATTCCATGTTTACGGTTAAATTACACTTAAATTGTGAACCCTGATTTATTTGCATGTGATATATCTTCCATCTGAGTTAATGTGAGGTAATAAATCGCTGAAAGTGAACTTTATCTTTCTTTCAAGGAGTTTAGAATGTTTTGAAATACCATTTATTTCTATTAATTCCATGTTTACAGTTAAATTACACTTAAATTGTGAACCCTGATTTATTTGCATGTGATATATCTTCCATCTGAGTTAATGTGAGGTAATAAATCGCTGAAAGTGAACTTTATCTTTCTTTCAAGGAGTTTAGAATGTTTTGAAATACCATTTCACTTAAAAAAAAAATCTGCTGGATATCTAACATGTATGTATCTGGGAAAGTACTAGGTACTAGATAAATAAAATAGCTTAATGGGAGAGAAAAGTAAATATACTAATGTTTTAGCATAATGATTGCTCAGATAGGATAAGCCTTGGATGATGCGAGACTACATATGAGTACACTTTATCTAGCTGTCAGGATCGTGGAGAGCTTCCAAGAAGAAGATGAGGAACTTAAGCATTCTAACATGGTGGGAGTACGGATTCTCAGATGGGAGCTGGAGTCTTTAGGAGGGAGTCAATGTTGAGAGATGAAGTTTGAAAGTTAGATGGGGGCCAGTCTATGAAAGTCCTTACATGCAAAAGTAATGAGTTTGGAATGTCTCCTAAGTGCTATTGGAGCCACTGAAAGATTTTTGGCAGGAAAGAGAGGTGTCTAAATTTGTATCTTAGATACATTTATCCATCATGTCTTTGGAATATATTTTGAAAACCTGAGATTGGAAGGAGGCCGAACAGGAAATGATACAGGTTTGATCAGTTCAAGGCACACACACACACAAACAGTAGAATGAGAAGATGTGAATCGCTGATTGAGAGTAAGAGTTAGTGAGGAGTTAAGGAGGACACACAGATGTCCTGGTTTAGGCAACAGGCAAACAGTGGTGCTAGGAGCCAGGAAGATTATACATAAGGATCAGTAGGAAGGTTTGAAAATGTATATATTTGTTATTTTGACCATTCA
>SJYT01037087.1:98483-132143 GCA_006410635.1 Cephalophus harveyi | reverse complement strand
TGTAATTGGGGATCAGTAGATGAGTTGACATAATCTTTCAACATGTTTATAAATATATTCCTAGATAATTATATTTTAATATGAATGTAATAATCTTTGATCCAAATTTTGAATATTATTTCAAAATGAAGATTACAGGGTTTATAAAATCACTGAGGATGGTGACTACAGTCATGAAACGAAAAGTTGCTTGTTCTTTGGAAGAAAAGCTATGACAAACCTAGACAGCATATTATAAAACAGAGCCATCACATTATCAACAAAGGTCCACATAGTCAAAACTGTGATTTTTCCAGTAGTCACGTGTGGATGTGAGAGTTGGACCATAAAGCCTGAATACTGAAAAATTGTGCTTTTGGATTGTGGTGGTGGACAAGACTTGTGAGAGTCCCTTTGACTGCAAGGAGATCAAGCCAGTCAATCTTAAAGGAAATCAACTTTGAGTATTTATTGGAAGGACTGATGCTGACGTTCCAGTACTTTGGCCACCTGATGCGCAGAGCAACTCGTTGACAAAGACCGTGATGCTGGGCAAGACTGATGGTGGGAGAAATGGGGTGAGAGAGGATGGGATGGTTGGATGGCATCACCAACTCAATGGACATGAGTGTGAGCAAACTCCAAGAGAGAGTGAAGGATAGGGAAGCCAAGCTTACTGCAGCCCATGGGGTCGCCAATAGTCGGATGTGGCTTAGTGACTGAACAACAGTTTACGGAAACTGCTGAGATCATGAAATTAGTCTATTCCTGTGCAGTGTGAACCTCAGATCCAAGACCAAAAGATAACTCTGGCATTCCCTGGCAGTCCCTGGTGGGACTTGCTGTATCCCAGAGACCGTTGGAGGTATAAACTTACAGAGGCTGTCACGTGAAGTTCCCCTGTGAGGAGCTGAGGATATTACACATATACAGTAGTTCTCTTTCTTCTCTTCCTTCTTCCCCCAGAAGATTTTGTTTGCATTTGTTTTTAATTTTTCTGTTGGTTGATTTTACAATTTATGCAATCATAACTATATTTTTAAATAATGAGCATGTTTGCCTGGGTGTATACCAGTGTTTGTGTGCCTGTCTATGTATGTATATATAAAGGGGGTCTCAACCTTATGAAAATTGGAAGCAGACTTCCAAGATGTTTTATATTCTCAGATGTTAGGAAATGAAGTAATTTATAGTGAGTTGTAAAAATCAGCAAGGTCAAGCAGCAGAATATCTGATTGGAAAGAGAAGGCCGCTTTGAAACCTTTTCTGGTGGGAAGAAGTTGAATACACACAGCTCATTCTGTTGTGCAATATATGTTGAGTCCATAATGCCTTTTCTTGTTTTTCTAGTGGAACTGAACGCAGCTTTTCCACATATGAAGAGCAAGAAAATGGACAGTGTGAAGAAGGCACCTCTAACATTCTCATCCTAGTAAGAGGTGGACAGGGGCAAGCAATCAAGGTTTTCATTCTAGTGATAATCTGTACGTTAAGGCTTTACCATCATGTTTCCCAGAATCATCAGATTTTACCCTACAATATGATGATACTAACAGAGAAGGCAATGGCAACCCACTCCAGTACTCTTGCCTGGCAAATCCCATGGGTGGAGGAGCCTGGTGGGCTGCAGTCCATGGGGTTGCGAGGAGTTGGACACGACTGAGTGACTTCACTTTTCACTTTCATGCACTGGAGAAGGAAATGGCAACCCACTCCAGTGTTCTTGCCTGGAGAATCCCAGGGACGGGGGAACCTCGTGGGCTGTCATCTATGGGGTCACACAGAGTTGGACACAACTGAAGCAGCTTGGCAGCAGCAGCAGCAGCATGATGATACTAGAATGCTATATATTAAATTTGTAACTATTTGGAAAAAATAATCTTATTGAGTAAAAACCATTTATTTAACAAATTTAACTTTTCCACAATTTGGGGTGTAAATATTTCAAAGAGGATAAAAATGAATTAGGTTAAAAAATTAAAAGTAACACTTTAGATCAGACTCTGAAAAAAAGTCCATATTATCAAACTGGAATAACCCCTGAGTGCCACCACCTCTTACCAAGAATTAACTCAATGTTATGTGGCTTGCCTACAGAAGAGATGCATCTCATCAATGGAATGAGACACCATTCCATTATGCGGTATAAATAAAGCCCAGAATATATGCTTTACATAAGTCCAATGTACATAAATATGCCTTCATTTTTCTAGATGAAAAATCTATGGGAAAATGGTAGCTCCGTCAAATTACTGAGCGACAAGACCATTACATCAAAATAGATTTTGCTCATTTACTCTGACAAGTGTAGCAGTATAAATTATTTATAGTTCTATTCTGAATGGGTTTACAAATGCCCTGTAGTGCATTTTGTAAATTCAGTGGAGTCTTAGTAACTTCTTTATTAATTACATTTATAAATTACAATCCTTGGGAAAGCCCTGAGACTCATAATTGATACATTAAATATTTACCAACTCAGTAGATACTGCATTTTATATATAAATAAATTTAACTAAAAATATAGATTCTTCCTTTTGGTGGAAGAGTAATAATATATTATTCGGAAAAGATTTACAAAAATAAAGCAATACCTTGAAAGTTCTCCCAATTGTGTTAAATGTTAGTTATACCTTCTAAGGCTTTCTCATCTTCCATCAGAAAAGATGGGATTACAGACACAGTGAAGACAATGATCAATACTTTGTCAACTTCTGCAAATATCTACTTCTAATTATATTGAGAAATTATCTCACATTACTATGTATCATTAGTGTAATAGTTAACATTCATTGAGATCTACACATCCATTCATGAAGAAGTTAGGAAAAATGTTGACACAGGTTATAATAAAGTAGGAATCCTAGCAATATATTAAAGAAAAAAAAACAACTCAGTCTCTGCTTATACTTGAGTCCTAATACACAAAGAAAAAAAAAATTCTAATTGCCGATATTACATTTATCTCATTTAACCTCTTCTTTTCTCAGTATCTTTCATGCCATGTGCAAAAAGAGTCTGCTTCCCTGCACTGCATGTAGACCTGAGACGGAAGGCAGTGAATGCAAAGGGATCTGATGTGTTTGGACATCAGATCTGCTGTAGGCAGTGGAGAGGCAAGGTGAGTCCTGAGATCAGTGTACTCTAGAGTCCCTAGCTGCTCAGAAATCATTCCCAGGTAAATAAAAATTGCAAGCCATTGTTATTTTGTGAAATAATTTTGTTGCCTGTTCAGAGGGACAGGCAATGAGAATGGGAGATAATTCAGACCCAGTTCAATAGAGTCAACATCTAAAACACCAGCATTTTGACCAGGCTCTACATAGCAGATTTCACTTGATTGTGGGATTGGAAGAAGAAATCGTGCAGAACCAATGAAAGTGATCAAGAAATAACTGCAGTAGATATACTGTGTAGGTTCTCGGTCACCAAGTTCAGAAAAAGTGCTCCTAGTTTTAATTACCATTATTTTTGAATTCTACAACCTTCAAGTCTTACTTTTAAAATTTTAAAGCATGACCATTATTTTAAAATAAGACTATACTTTTTGTTATGCTTCAACTATGCCTTATAAACTATTAGCAAATGCTCTTAAACAGATCTCAAATAAAGAAAACTTCCAAGCGGAATAAGAGACAGGACTGTGTAATTAAAAGAGCAAGTTCTTTGGAGTCAGGCAATCGTGGATTGAAATTCTGACCTGGTCTCTAATTCAAAGGGTGTTTTTGACAAGATATCTTTATATGGTATGAGTTTCAATTTCCATATCTATGAAATGGGAATAATAATATCTAGTTCATGGGTTTTCTTATTGTGGAGTTAAATAGGCTATAACAAAGAGAATATAATTAAAATAGTTAAATACCTGATATAAAAGCATATACTATATATAGTATGCTATAGAAATATACACATTATTTTCTTTGTCACTGCCTTTGATAACCTTTGGAGCTAAAGCTAAAATGTGAGCTTGTAAAAACAGGAGTCAGGCTTGGGGGGAATTTAATGGATGGAGTTTTAAAAAGATAAACGGACTGTTTATGAGTTATCTACTTGATAGTTTCTCTTTCACATGCTTGGTAGTCATGTTGCAGTAGGTCTAGAGACTGTTAGTGGTTTCTTAAAGTTGTATTTATGATCTCTCGCCTTGCAAGGTAAGGAAAGCTGAACAAGTACAGCCTACTTGTCCATACTTATAAAGTGACTAAATAGATGAATACATTTAGAATCAACCCATTTTGGGGGGCACAGAATGGTTTCCTGACCTATTAGAAAGGAAAGAGCTGTTTTTAGTAATAACTGCTTTAGAAAGTACAGATCGTTATTGAGTGTAACTTTAAGCTGTAATATTATTGATTTTCTGTTTACTTTACTCCTCCTTTCCTAAAACATAGTGAAGTATCTCCATCTGACCTGCATCTAGCCTGTGTATAGAGAAGGTATTACAAATCTTTCCTGTCTTTGGCTATGAAAAGTTGTGAGTAAACTCAGCCACTGCTCTCCAAGAATGTTAATGTGACAAGATCTATACGCCAATATCTCTTTCCATCTCACAATACCGTAATTCTTTCCATTTGACAGTCATTTGACGAAAAATAGAAATAAAACTTGGTGAGATCAGGAATTTATCCAACAGTTATTCTTTAGTGGGAAGGGGGAAATTCTGAAGAATAAATTATTCCTCTCCAACAGATTCTCCAGATCATAAACCCTTACCCCAAATCACCTCCTCTGGTGATAAAGCCCTGATTTTATTTGCCTGTGCACATAGGCAGTGATGAGGGATGCACCGCAGGAGTGTAGAGAGTTACAGGTATATTTAATGGAAAGATGAGGGATGAGACACTGACAGAGTGAAAATACGTGCAGAATGTGGACTTGGAACTGGGGGAGAGTATGCTGTGGAAATGGAAGTAAAATAAATCTCGAGACCAGCAGCTAGGATGACACCCAGAGTGTTGCTTTCCTCAACACTCCTGAGTCCCCAAAGAAAACTAGAACTAAGCCTATAAAAATAGAAACACAAAGAATCTCTACTAAGCTTGGAGTTGTTACCTTGAAAAGGAAAAAAAAAAAAAAAATGATAACAACTTAGAGCATTTCCCCTTGTCCAGAGCAAAGCGGCAGTAGGCTGTGGGCCCGTGTCAGAAAGAAATGGACTATTGATCCAGTTTTGTGAGCCCTCTAAGCGCGAGGATTAGATCACCACACCAATGATTGTGAAGATGGCTTTCCTGGAGACCCAACCTGTAGCACAAATATTGGGGACGGTATCAGTAAGATGAAGAAAATGATGACCGTGAACGGAAAATGAAAGGGAGGTAAAGAATGAATAATGTTCAGGATAGGCTATTAATGTATATCTTATGTGGAGCCGAAGGCCTGCTCTTTGTTAAACTGACCGTAAAAAGCATGCACATTGGGAAATTTTCTGACTTCAAGGTACAAACTATTGCATCAGCTTCCTGTGCCTGGTTCATACATACGATTTAACACATAGCAGAAGATTAATTTCTGAGGACAATTCCGAATGAATTTCATTTCTTGGCAGAAAATGAACCCTAAGCCAGCAAGCACTGGAAAGCCGAGATTGGTGTCTGTTTATAGTCAGCTCCTGGGATTGGTATTGCATAACGCACATTTTCAACCGAAGGCTGACTTATTTCCACCTCAACTGTTTACTTCTCAGGCGAGTTTCTGTACAACCACTCTGTGTTAGGAAAATCTTTATACTGTGAGTCATCAGTCATTCTGATTCCTGCCAAGTATCCCCATTACCCTAAAGTAAACAAAAATAATACATTGCACATGACAAATTCAGATTCGAACTAGCTCAAAGAGTTTCTGCCGTTGTTCAATTCACCTGTGGATATTTACGTCAAGTTTGCACTTTTCTTAAGTGAAGTATATAAACCACACTATTTGAGATACAGATTCATTTAAAGCAGATCAATAGACAGTAATTTTGCAGAAAATGATTATTTTTACTATTTAGATACTACAATGTTTTCCACTAATTTTAAGCATGATGGTCTTATTTATGTTATTTACAGGAAAAAAGAAAAGGAAATGATTATATTTATTTCATTAAAGTCCCAATGAGGCAGATTCATTTTCTTGAAAATTGAGTGTTTATAGTAAGTTAGTAACTATAGAACTGAACTGAGTAACTATAGTGTATACAAAGGAATTACACAATTACTGTGCCTTAATATGTTTACCACATATGCAAGATCCTCACTTTTCATAATCAGCTTCTACTGAGCTCATGAAACTCTGGGAAACCTGGGCTTTGCAATTCATGCTTCCATGTAATTTCCTTTATAGCAGAACACTAGTAAATTCACACAAAAAAGATTATTGTTAAGCAGGTCAGAATACATATATTAGTTGCTCACTGTATTATCATCCCAGGTAGGAACAGCTGCTTGAAAATCACTTTAAAAATAAAAAACTTTTTTTTTTTTCACTTGGTGAGTGTGTTATGAGAGATGAATGATTCTACAGTGCATTGCAAGAAGGCATGGCTTCTTGGCCAGTCACCTTTCTCTAAAGGAATATACTCACCAGGACAAGAGGCAGATTTGTATTTATCAATATGAAAAGTACCTTCCTGTAAGACGCATTAAAGACACCATGACAGTATTATTTGTTTTCCCACTTATTCTAATTTTGGGGAGAGTGCTCCATTTTATGGCCTTTGTCCCTTTTTAGCCTTTAACATTACTTCTCCTTTTTTTTTTCAAATTTCAATGTTCTTTTATAACATGCCATATTTTCTTTCCCACAACATATCATGTTTTACATTGATTATATTTCAGAATGACTGCTTCTCAATAGCATTTTGGAGAAGAGACAGGGCAACTGATTCATAAAAAAAACATTAAATGTGTTTTCACATGTCTTTCTGTTGGAAAGCATTCTGGCTAATATGATATAACTGTCATTGTAAACCATCAACGGTGTCTGTTTACTGAACTTTGCTTCTTGCCTTTTTCTCTTTGCTTTTGCAAGTGCTTTCTCGACTCTCTGCCTTAGCTCATTCCACTTTCTCTATCCTCTTCCCTCTTATTTAACTCATTTTAAAAAGTGAACTCAAGCACAGTATATTTATACAGCTTTACATATTTTGGAACTTGTATATTCTTGTTATCAAATATTTGGCCCCTAACATGTTTTTTATTTTCTTTCCTTGTTTATGGACCTAGGTGTGATTATAGTTACAGTCATAATTAATCCCTGATTTCTGATGCATTTCAGTTGCACATCCATACAACCTGTCCCCGTGTGCTGGTGGTGCCCAGGGCCATAAACGCTCACTTCTGTCTCACCTGGATTGCCAGAAAGTGTGACGGGAGGAAGGCAGTGTTCTCCCCTACATCTGGTCTTGCTGTTCAGTTGCTAAGCTATGTCTGACTCTTCACGACCCCGTGGACTGCAGCACGCCAGGCTTCCCTGTCCTTTACCATCTCACAGAGTGTGCTCAAACTCATGTCTATTCAGTCAGTGATGCCATCCAACCATCGCATCGTCTGTTGCCCCCTTCTCCTCCTGCCTTCAGTCTTTCCCAGCATCAGGGTCTTTTCCAATGAGTTGGCTCTTTGCATCAGGTAGCAAAAGGATTTGAGCTTCAGCATCAGTCCTTCCAATGAATGTTGAGAGTTAATTTCCTTTAGGATTGACTGGCTGGATCTCCTTGCTGTCCAAGGGACTCCCAAGAGTCTTCTCCAGCCCCACAATTTGAAAGCATCAGTTATTTGGCACTCAGCCTTCTTTATGGTCCAACACTCACATCCATACATGACTATTAAAAAAAACCCATAGCTTTGCCTGTACAGACCTTTGTCAGCATGGTAATGTCTCTTCTTTTTAATATACTGTCTAGATTTGTCAGAGCTTTTCTTCCAAGGAGCAGGTGTCTTTTAACTCCGTGGTGCAGTCACCATCTGCAATGATTTTGGAGCCCAAGAAAATAAAATCTGTCCCTGTTTCCACTTTTTCCCTTTCTATTTGCCATAAAGTGATGGAACTATATGCCTTGATCTTAGTTTTTAGAATGTTGAGTTTTAAGCCAGCTTTTTCACACTCTTCTTTCACTGCCATTAAGATGCTCTTAATTCTTTTTCACTTTCTACCATTAGAGTGGTATCATCTGCATATCTGCTGTTATTGATATTTCTCCTGGTAGGCTTTATTCCAGCTTGAGATTCATCCAGTCCAACATTTAGCATGATGTACTCTGCATAAAAGTTAAATAAGCAGGGTGACAATGTACAACTTTGACATACTCCTTCCCCAATTTTGAACCAGTCCATTCTTCCATGTCCTATTCTAACTGTTGCTTCTTGACCTGCATACAGGTTTCTCAGGAGGTGGGTAAAGTTGCCTGGTATTCCTATCTCCTTCTGAATTTTCCATAGTATATTGTGACTCACACAGTCAAAGGCTTTACCATAGTCAATGAAGCAGACGTATATGTTTTTCTGAAATTCCTTAATTTTTCTATGATCCAACAGATGTTGGCAGTTTGATCCCTGCTTCTTATGTCTTTTCTATATCCAGTTTGTATATCTGGAAGTTCTCTGTTTACATATTGTTGAAGCCTGAAGTGAAATGAAGTTGCTCAGTTGTGTTCAACTCTTTGCCACGCTGTAGACTGTAGCCCTCCAGGTGCCTCCATCCATGGGATTTTCCAGGCAAGAATACTGGAATGGGTTGCCATTTCCTTCTCAGAAGGGGATCTGCCCAACCCAGGGATTTAACCTGGGTCTCCCACACTGCAGGCAGACTCTTTACTGTCCGAGCTACCAGGTTGAAGCCTAGCCTGAAGGATTTTGAGCATTACCTTGCTAGCATGTAAAATTAGTAACATTGTACAATAGTTTGAATGTTCTTTGACATTGTACAATAGTTTGAATTTCTTTGGCATTGTCTTTCTTTGGGATTGGAATTAAAACTGACCTGTTCCAGTTCTGTGGCCACTGCTGAGTGGCCAAATTTGTTGGCATACTGAGTGCAGCACTTTCACAGCATCATCTTTCAGGATTGAAATTCCATCATTTTAGGACTGAATCCATCACCTCCACTAGCTTTGTCCATAGTAACGCTTCCTAAGCCCCACTGAATTCACACTCCAGGATGTCTGGCTCTAGGTGAGTGACCACATCACTGTGGTTATCAGGGTCATTAAGAACTTTTTATATAGTACTTCTGTGTATTCTTGCCACCTCTTCTTAAGTCTTCTGCTTCTGTTAGGTCCATACAATTTCTGTCCTTTATTGTGCCCATCATTGCATGAAATGTTACCTTGGTATGTCCAGTTTTCTTGAAGAGATGTTTAGTCTTTCCAATTTTATTGTTTTTCTCTATTTCTTTACATTCTTCACTTAACAAATGATTAGTGGACTTGATAAACCAGTCTGAAATCTATGTATGAAAGTTTCAGAATATATACAATTTGGAAGACAGATGATTTCTTAATCATTGTGCTGGTGTTGATTCCATTCTGAGCACTTTTTTTTTTTTTTTCTTTATTTTTGTTGTTGCCACAAGATGGCTGTCAGGAATTTCAGAAACTATAAACGTCTACAGTAAACTCCAGTAAGAAACACACACACACAGTCACACACACACACGCACATATACACCTTGAATAGATAAAGGCCCAGAATACAGTTTTCTTTATTTGACTGCTCTGACCTGGGCCATGTGCTCACTGATAAAGTAATATAATACAGGAGGATGGAATGTGATGCTTGACTATAACCAGTCAGCCTTTAATCAAAGATGTGATCAGTGCAAGCCAAAGTATAGAATCTGGGATACTTTTCAAAACAGTTAATGAGGGGAAAAGTTTTCCAATGTAGCTTTTTCATTTGGTTTTCTTAATATTATCCCAGTGATGTTTACAAGAAGAAAATAAGAACATGTCACTCCCTTTCTTAATTCTGTTAAGACCTGCACATTTCCCTAAGAATTATGTGCCAAATGGCAACCCACTCCAATATTCTTGCCTGAAAAATCCCATGGACAGAGGAGCCTGGCGGGTTCCAGTCCATGGGGTCAAAGAGTAGGACACGACGGAGCGACTAACATTATTCTAGCAACAGTGTTGTTATTCTGGCAGTGGTGTTATTCTGGCAATGGTCTGGCAGTGCTAGCTCTGCGTACTTCTGGTTCACATATCTTTGTGACTCTATGGACTATACAGTCCGTGGAATTCTCCAGGCCTGAATACTGGAAACATAGCCTTTCCCTTCTCCAGGGGATCTTCCCAACCCAGGAACTGAATCCAGGTTTCCAGCATTGCAGGTAGATTCTTTACCAGCTGAGCCACAGGGAAGCCCAAGAATACTGGAGTGGGTAGCCTATTCCTTCTCCAGTGGATCTTCCCAACCCAGGAATTGTACCAGCATCTTCTATATTTCAGGTGGATTCTTTACCAGCTGAGCTATCAGGGAAGCCCCCATCAATTATCTAATCATGACTAATTATTAATGAAAATAGCTGCCACTTTATTGAGCTTTATTACACATGTCAGCAAGTGGGATGAATACTCGATATGCATAGTCACATTTACCCTTCCCCACAGGGCTCCCCTGATGGGTCAGTGTTGAAGAATCCACCTGCCAGTGTGGGAGACACGGGCTTGATCCCTGAAGATCCCACATAAGCCTGGAGCAACTAAGCCCATGTACCACAGGTACTGAGCCTGGGCTCTAGAGCTTGGGAGCTGTACCTACTGAGGCCAGGTGCTGCAACTCCCAAAGTCCACGGGCCCTAGAACCCGTGCTCCACCACAAGAGAACCCCCCACGATGAAAAGCCTGTGCGCTGCAACCAGCCACAACTAGAGAGAGTCCCAAGCAGCAACGGAGACCCAGCACACCCCAAATAATCGATAATAAATAAAAACTTAAAAAAGCCTTGCCCACAGAATTCATATTCATTATTTGCAAATGGGGACACTGATGTTAAGAGACATGAGGCGGTTTGGTCAATGTCACAGAGATAAATGGCACAGCCAACCCTGGCTGTCTCATTCTATTCGTCTCGAAAGTTGCTTCCACCTAGCGGAGAATGGAAAAAAAAAAGGGGGGTTGGGGCAGGGCAGGACCTTAGAAATAACCTATTTCATTTCTTTATAATTTTTATATGGGAAAATTAGTTTAGAAATGTCATTTGGTCTAGAAAGTAGCCTTATAATTTACAGTGTGGAGAACATGATTATATCTTCATTGATGGTCTTAAACATGGAAACAGGTGTCCATAACTGAATTTTTTTGCAGGTAAAACAAAGTAGTGTACATAATTATTAAATGGTTAATGAAAACAAAAGAGACAAAGTAGAGTGCTCAGGACCACGCCAAACCTAGGAGACATTTAATGAATTACCTTAAACAAGTATTACAACTTGAAGCAAACAAATGTAATTGTGTATTTCTGCTTATTCTTGCTCAGTTGCTGTGTCATGTCTGACTCTTTGCGATTGCATGGACTGCAGCACACAGGGCTTCTCTGTCATCCTCTATCTCCTGGAGTTTGTTCAAATTCATGTCCATTGAGTCAGGGATGCTACCTAACTATCTCATTCTCTGACACCCTCTTCTTCTGCCTTTAATCTTTCCTAGCATCATGGACTTTTCCAACAAGTCGGTTCTTCATATCAGGTAGCCAAAGTATTGAAGCATCAGCCACAATCCTTCCAATGAATATTTAGGGGTGATTTCCTTTACAATTGACTGGTTCAGTCTCCTTGCAGTACCTTGTAGTCCAAGGTACTTTCAAGAGCCTTCTCTAGCACTTCAGTTTGAAAGTATCAATTCTTCAGTGCTCAGCCCTTTTTATGGTCCAACTCTCACTTCTGTACATGACTACTGGAAAAACCATAGCTTTGACTACACAGACCTTGTTGGCAAAGTGAGGTCTCTGCTTTTGAATATGCTATCTAGGTTGATCATAGCTTTCCTTCCAAGGAACAAGCATCTTTTAATTTCATGATTGCAGTCACCGTCTGCAATGATTTTGAGCCTAAGAAAACAAAATATGTTACTGCTTCCAATGTTACCCCTCCTATTTACCATTAAGTGATGGGACCAGATGCCATGATCTTCGTTTTCTGAATGTTGAGTTTCAAACCAGCTTTTTCACTTTCCTAGTGAACATAGTCAACAATAAATTTGAAAGGCAAAACATGGGTGCAGTCTCAAAAATGACAAAATGATCTCCATTCATTTCCAAGGCAAACCATTCAACATCACAGTAATCCAAGTCTATGCCCCAACCACTAATGCTGAAGAACCTGAAACTGAACAATACTGTGGTGTTGGAGAAGACTCTTGAGAGTCCCTTGGACTGCAAGGAGATCCAACCAGTCCATTCTGAAGGAGATCAGCCCTGGGATTTCTTTGGAAGGAATGATGCTGAAGCTGAAACTCCAGTACATTGGCCACCTCATGCAAAGAGTTGACTCATTGGAAAGGACTTAGATGCTGGGAGGGATTGGGGGCAGGAGGAGAAGGGGACGACAGAGGATGAGATGGCTGGATGGCATCACTGACTCGATGGACGTGAGTCTGAGTGACCTCCGAGAGATGGTAATGAACAGGGAGGCCTGGCGTGCTGTGATTCATGGGGTCGCAAAGTGTCGGACACGACTGAGCAATTGAACTGAACTGAACTGATGAAGACCTATAAAATGTTCTAGAACTAACACCATAAAAATGTCCTGACCTATAAAATGTTCTAGAACTAACACCATAAAAATGTTCAGTCTCCAGGGGACTGGAATGCAAAAGTAGGAAGTCAAGAGATACCTAGAATAACAGGCAAGTTTGGCCTTGGAGTACAGAATAAAGCCGGGCAAAGGCTAAACAGTTTTGCCAAAAGAATGCACTGATATAAAGGAAACATCCTTTTCCAATGATACAAGAGGCAACTATACACATGGATATCACCAGATGGTCAATACCGAAATCAAATTGACTATATTCTTTGCAGCCAAGACTCTATACCGTCAGCAGAAACAAAACCTGGAGTTGAATGTGGCTCAGATTATCAGCTCCTTTTTGCAAAATTGTGGCTCAATTGAAGAAAGTATGGAAAACCACTAGGCCATTCAGGTAGTGGATGTGACAAATAGACTCAAGGGATGAGATCTGGTAGATAGAGTGCCTGACGAACCATGGACAGAGGTTCTTAACATTATAGATGGAGTTGTTCCAAAAGTATCCCAAGAAAAAGAAATATAAGAAGGCATAGTGGCTGTCTGAGGAGGACTTACAAATAGCTGAGCAAAGAAGAGAAGCAAAGTGCAAAAGAATGAGAAAGTTATATCCAACTGAATGCAGAGTTCCAGAATATAGCAAGGGGAAATAAGAAAGCCTTAAGTGAACAATGCAAAGAAATAGAGAAAAACAATAGAATGGGAAAGACTAGAGATCTCGTCTAGAAAATTGGAGACTGAGGAGCCCCTAACATTGTAAAAATTAACCTTGGAGATGTAATGTAAATATAAACTTGGAGAGCTCCTAAAAAAAAAAAAGAAAGAAAATTGGAGACACCAAAGGAACACTTCATACAATGATGGGCACAATAAAGGACAGAAATGGTATGGACCTAACAGAAGAAGAAGAGATTAAGAAGAGGTGGCAAGAATACACAGAAAAATTGTACAAAGAAGTTATTAATGACCCTGATAACCATGATGGTGTGGTCACTCACCTAGAGAGACATGCTGGAGTGTGAATTCAAGCCTTAGGAAGCATTACTACAAACAAAGCTAGTGGAGGTGATGGAATTCCAGCTAAGCTACTTCAAAGCCTCAAAGTTGATGCTGTTAAAGTGCTGCACTCAATGTGCCAGCAAATTTGGAAAACTCACCAATGTCCACAGCCCTGAAAAAGGTCACTTTTCATCCAATCCCAAAGAAAGACAATACCAAAGAATGTTCAAGTCACTTTATAGTTGCACTCATTCCACATGCTAGCAAGATTATGTTCAAAATCCTTCAAACAGTATGTGAATCCTACAGCAGTATGTGAACTTAGACTCTGAATGTGGATTTAGAAAACGCAGAAGCCAGAGATCAAATTGCCAACATCTGTTGGATCATCGAGAAAGTAATGGAATTCCAGAAAAACATCTACTTCTGCCTCATTGACTATGCTAAAGCCTTTGACTGTATGGATCACAACAGACTGTGAAAAATTCTTAAAGAGATTGGCATACCCAGCCACCTGACCTGCCTCTTGAGAAACCTGTATGCAGGACAAGAAGGGACAGTTAGTACTGGCTGTGGAACAATGGACTGGTTCCAAATTGGGAAAGGAGTATTTCAAGGCTGTATATTGTCACCCTGCTTATTTAACTTACATGCATAGTACATCATGTGGATTGCCAGGCTTGATGAATCACAATCTGGAATCAATAATGCTAGAAGAAATATTAAGAACCTCAGATATTCAGAAAATACCACTTAATGGCAGAAAGTTAAGAGGAACTAAAGCGCCTCTAGATGAAGGTGAAATAGGAGAGTGAAAAACCTAGCTTAAAACTCAACATTCAAAACGTAAGATCATGGCATCTGGTCCCATCACTTCATAGCATGTAAACAGGGAAAAATTGAAAATAGTGACATATTTTATATTCTTGGTCTTCAAAATCACTGCAGACAGTGGCTGCAGCCATGAAATTAAAATAAATTTGCTTCTTGGAAGAAAAGCTATGACAAATCTAAACAGCAATTAAAAAGCAGAGCATATTAAAAAGTGATTAAAAATCACATTATCAACATGTTCTGTATAGTCAAAGCTATGGTTTTTTCAGTAGTCATGTAGGGATGTGAGTGTTGGATCATAAGGAGGCTTAGTGTGGAAGAACTGATGCATTTAAACTGTGGTGCTGGAGAAGACTTTTGAGAGTTCCTTGGACAGCAGGGAGATCAAACCAGTCTATCCTAAAGGATATCAACCCTGAATATTCATTGGAAGCACTGATGCTGAAGGTGAAGCTCTAATACTTTGGCCACCTGATGCAAAAAGGCAGTTCACTGGGAAAGACTCTCACGTTGGGAAAGATTGGGGGAGAAAGGAGAAGAGAGAGACAGAGAATGAGATGTTTGGATGGCATCAGTGACTCAGTGGACATGAGTTTGATCAAATTCAGGGAGTTAGTGTAGGACAGGAAACCCTGGAGTGTTGCAGTTCATGGGGTCCCAGAAAGTCGGGCAGGACTTGGTGACTGAACAACAAGTGCATTATTATATTCACAACCAAAATACTAATTCCATAGATGAAGACTTCCTAATGTTTTATGTCCAATTACTTCTACTAAACACCTTGAACTGTGCGCATGTGCGTGCCCAGTCACTCAGTCATAG
This sequence comes from Cephalophus harveyi, assembly GCA_006410635.1. Classification (NCBI taxonomy): domain Eukaryota; kingdom Metazoa; phylum Chordata; class Mammalia; order Artiodactyla; family Bovidae; genus Cephalophus; species Cephalophus harveyi. The sequence goes on along the minus strand of SJYT01037087.1, from coordinate 116,786 downwards.
TCAACTCTTTGCAACCCCATGGACTGTAGCCTGCCTGGTTCCTAAGTCCATGGGGTTTTCCAGGCAAGAACACAGAAGTGACCTGCCATTTCCTCCTCCAGGGGATCTTTCCCACTCAGGGATTGAACCCATGTCTTCTGTGTCTCCTGCATTGGCAGGCAGATTCTTTCCCACTGAACCACATCAGATGCCTCTTAAATCGCAGATAAATATACTGAAAAATTTAAATCAGGAGATCATCATGATTTACATGGATTTAGTAAAATGCATTCTTGTTAGTATTAAAATCTTACAGGGAGGAATATATTCTGTCTGAGTAATTCCTTGAATTCAGTTCAAATAAAATTTTGAGTTTCTCACAAAATGCTTTCTGATCATCTGGCAGTGTGAAGATGTCTGGTTATTTCTCTTAGTTGTTTGGAGTTATATTTGAATGCTATTTTCATGGAAGATGCTATTTTTCCTTACTTTCCTAAATAAGATGAAAAGAACAGACGTGGCTTTCCCCAGAGGTGTTTTTACTCATGAATTTCAATTCAGAATCTTGGGTAGTCCCAGAGCAGAAGGTACTGTGACACTTGTCCAGCTTTGATTCTATGAAGCTAACTTCCCAGAATTATTGTGTTTTCTTGTTTGTAAAGCCATTAATCTCTTAAGGGGAGCAAACTTCCCCAGCAATAAGGAAGAAAATATACATATCACATTAAATTTCATTTCTTCAGTAACACTTTAAATATTGTTTACAAATATTCATTTTCTTTTTTGGCTCATATTGCATAGTCCAATGCCAATTTAGGATAAAAATGAGAAATCATAATTGTACTCTCTGGCATACTAAATAACTGTTTGAATATACTTAGGAGAATGGTGTAAAAATAAAATTATAATTTATTGCAATTATGACAGTACTTTTTTTAAGTGATAATAATCTATCCTGTTCCTTAACAGATTTAAAATCCTTTCAAAAGGGTTAACTACTACATATTTAAATCACTACACTTGCTGTAACATTAAGGAACTCTTGCAGAAATACATGTCTTATGTATGCTTATATAATTACAAGATTCAGGAACTAAGGTACATATAATAATTTGAATCAAATAGAATTTTAAAATTTCTTACATGAAAAGGATAATTCAAAAGTGATGGCCAAGTCTATGTCTCAGATCTTAAAATATTTTCTTTCTACACACAATATCATACAAAATAGAGCAAAAACAATGCTGTTACATAAATTATCCCAAGCTATACTGGAATGTTTTTTTGAGGATTTTTAATATAGAGATCATCCTTCTGAGATACAGGCGAATTCTCTCTAGAGCAAAGGGAAAATTTGTCTACCGTCCATTATAAAAGCTTTGGTGGGAACTTCCTGGTGGTCCAGTGGTGGGACTCTGCGCTTTCATTGCCAGAGATGCCGGTGAAAAATTAAAATACAAGCTTTGAGATCTCTAAGGTCAGGTTTCCTTTCCTGCAGTAGTAAGTGCAGAGGTCGCTGGTTCTCTTTGAATTACCCTTGAGAACTAGGATTTGGGAAAATAATGAATTAGAATGTTATTATTCTGTCTACTATTATCATCGCAAATAATAAAGTCCTTTCTCTTTGATCCTGGATGGTCTTCTACCAGAATCCATGAAATGTGGCAGGCTAACTTGTTAGCATGCAAATAGAGTGATATTTCAGACTCATCACAGTTTTTGACAACTCATATTAATAATTTTGTGTGTGTGTCTATATGTGTGGGTGTCAGTCACTCAGTTGTGTCTTACTTTTTCAGACCCTGTGGACTGTAGACTGCCAGGCTCCACTGTCCATGGGATTTCCCACTGGAGGGGGTTGCCATTTCCTCCTCCAGAGGATCTTCTCCACCCAGGGATCGAACTTGCATCTCTTATCAGTAGATGGATTCTTTACCACTGAGTCACTTTGGAAGCCCCATATGTATACACACACACACACATATATACATACATATGAAACGCAGTGCAGCCATAGATTATGCTAATATTCTGGGGAAGGAAGGATAGAAAAGGTAATGGGATTTTATAAGTGAAATTATAAGTGAGGGAAATTATAAGTGAGGCTCTCCAGTAGTATCTGTAATGCTATATCGCTTTTAAAATGATCTGAATAAAATGGTTGGGGCATAGGTTTGGATCCCTGTGATATTGAATGGTTTGCCTTGGAAACGAACAGGGATCATTCTGTCGTTTTAGAGATTGCGTCCAAGTACTGCATTTCAGACTCTTCTGTTGACCATGATGGCTACTCCATTTCTTCTGAGGGATTCCTGCCCACAGTAGTAGATATAATGGTCATCTGAGTTAAATTCACCCATTCCAGTCCATCTTAGTTCGCTGATTCCTAGAATGTTGACGTTCACTCTTGCCATCTCTTGTTTGACCACTTCCAATTTGCCTTGATTCATGGACCTGACATTCCAGGTTCCTATGCAATATTGCTCTTTACAGCATCAGACCTTGCTTCTATCACCAGTCACATCCACAACTGGATGTTTTTGCTTTGGCTCCATCCCTTCATTCTTTCTAGAGTTATTTCTCCACTGATCTCCAGGAGCATATTGGGCACCTACCAACCTGGGGAGTTCCTCTTTCAGTATCCTACCATATTGCATCAACGATTCTATGGACATGAGTTGAGTGAACTCTGGGAGTTGGTGATGGACAGGGAGGCCTGGCATGCTGCGATTCATGGGGTCACAAAGAGTCAGACACAACTGAGTGACTGAACTGAACTGAACTGAATAAAATGGTATACTCTTAACTACCCATTGGGTAAGTGCTTCTTTGTTGTATTCTCTATCTTTTTGCATATATTTTCAATATATTTTCATAATGAAAACTAGGAAATGTGATGGAATCTCATATAACTATTGAATTCCATGATTGAGCAGAAGGATCTAGTTACCTAGTAATGCAGTTACTTGCTATTTTATTCTTTTTTCCTAAGATAGCCCTTCCGAGGGCCCATCAAACTTATAATTAAACAACTAGAATTACAAAAGCCTTTTTATTTTTCTGGGAAAATGCACTTTATCTTTAGGAAATAGTCATCACTGTTGGAAAGACCCTCTTTAATTTTACCCCAAATCTTGCATTTTCTAATAGGGGGCATCTGGAGTGTTATACACACATGCACACAGACACATACACACATGTAGAATCTGGGATCAGATCTCAGTTCAAACTTAGAACTTGCCACTTCGATCATTGTGTCACAGTGCCAAAGGACCAGAACTCTTTAGCCTTTAATTCCTTCACATATAGGGCTTCCCTGAAGGCTCAGTGGTCAAGAATCTCCCCGTCAACGCCAGAGATGCGGGTTCAATCCCTGGCTCAGGAAGATCCTCTGGAGAAGGAAATGGGAATCCACTCCAGTATTCTTGTCTGGGAAATCTCACGTACAGAGGAGCCTGGTGGGCTACAGTCCATGGGATTGCAAAGAGTCAGACGTGACGGAGCATGCACGCTTCGCTTATAATACTGGAATGACCATATCTGTCCTTTTGAAACTACTGCAGTTGTTTTGAGGATTGAGTTAATTTATCTGAAGATTCTTTGTGCATGTTGTGAAATATAGTGCTTTTAAAGATGGCAGTCATGCTGTCTTGCTTTTATCATCTTCTCAATTTTGTTTATTCCAGGCAAACAAATTCAGTTTCCCTAACCATTCAGTGTAAAGGCGGCTTCAGTAACCTCCCACCATCTTGATCTTTCTCCCCTGAGTGTGCTGAGCACAGGACTGCCTCCTCCCTAAAACTACTTAAAATACAAACTCAAAATAATCCAAGGACAAAAAAGGCAATATAGTATGAATAACTACATTTAAATCTAAGATAATCAATCGTAAGAGGACAAATGCATTTTCCAGCTACTTTTCTAATTACGAAGAATACAGTGTTGTTTTAAAACATATCAAAGTGGTTTTAGTCTTGAGGTAAAGCCAAAAATTTAAGAAATGTATTTTTAGGATAAAGATAAGATGTAAAGCGTAAATATAAATGTAAGTCAGCAAAAATAGAGAACAGTTGAGATTCATGGCTGTGGGATCAAATCTGGTTCAAATTCTGACTTAAGCTTTAACCAGTCTATATCTTGCTTTTCTTCTATATGAGGAAATGTTATGAATATTAACATATTCATACTGTAATAATTGCAATATTGCAACATTTCAAATTATTAAGCCCAATGATTTCCATGTAAGCAGTCAAGAAATAATGATATTATTATAAACTAATTCACACATGACGCAGTTATATAGACATATTTCAACATTGTACAAAATGTGGGTATTCTTACATCAGTGGATTAATTAATCCTCTATCTTGACATTGAAAAATTATGGTGAATTTTACAATTTATTCACAATTTCTGCGAATTAGGTTTTCAACACTTTCTCATTTTCCTTCCATTTTATTTTGAACAGTTGTAAAACTGTGCTTCAAAGTTTCTAGTGTTTAGAAGATTTAGTTTCTTCTTTCTATAGAAATTCTTTTCCTTCCTAATATCAAATAATCAGTTATCTGATGAACCCTCAGCCTCTAGGCTATAATTTAGCAGGCAATTTAATACTGAATTAGATTTTTTTAAATGTGAACAAAATTTCAGGTTTCAGTTTTGATAACATTTTCATGATGTTTTAGCGGTATTGAAGTCTGAGATATATACCATTTCTCTACATGATTTCCAGAAAGCCCCTTTCCATTAATATTCTGAAATATATTCTATGCGCTACACAGGTTTCAAACATAATAACTCCATCAGTGACAATCAGTTTTATAGTTCAGCACATTAATGAACACTGCATTTCTATATCATATCTTAGGTTGAAAGTAATCTAGGTTTAAAAATTCTTAAATTCATCTCTTTAAAACGTTTTTTATCTTGTTATCCATTTTCCCCTTCTTCTCTTTGAGATCAGGTAATTTTGAGTTCTTTTTGGAAAGCAGGCACAGGAGACCTATGCAATGATAAAAGTTCCTGCTCTATAAAAATCTAAATTGTCTGATAGGCTTAGAAGGAAAACCCACGGAACATTATTTTCTGTAATAAAACCTGGTAAGATGTTGATGCACATCAGTAAGTTTTCAAAGTAATTAGGCCTGGATCCTGATCTTGGGTAAGCTACATCTTTTTTCAAGGACTTTGATTTCTCCTGTGTGAAATAAAGATGTTGGACTATATTGGTGATTCCCAAATATGAGTTACTCTTGTACTGCCCTTATAATTTTTGGACATCCACAAATATTTTATCTTATTTAATTTAAATAATTTACTTGAATCACATATATGCCTATAACATTCTATTATACCATAAGTGGAAACTAATATTCTGTCATCAATGAAAGCCTGTGCTACATTTTATTAATTGAAGGTAATCATAAAATTGTAATTAAAATAGAGCTGAGTAGTCTTACACAGGCAAGACTCATTCTGTTGTTTGATTTCTCTTTGGGGAAAAGGAAGATTAGCTCCTGTTAGAGCAATGTCAAAGACAACTTGACTCAAATTATCTCTTTCCCAAACATAATCCAAATACTCAAAAGGGAGTTAAAAGGGGAATAAACCTCTTTTGTGTTTATTTAATGCAGCATCTATCAGCTGTAAGCATCTCACCAGGCTCAACGATGTCTCATGTGTTCTCTCTTTAATGGGCAATGCTCCTATGATTTTTAATTGCAGAGAAAATTTAGGTGTGCTAATTATAATGATGTTAGTACTGATAATTACTTAGCTAAATGTATTGAGCTCTTATTGCATGTCAGGTAATGATCAAAGGGCCTCATATGTTTTTCCCACTTACTCCTTATGACAACTCTCTGAGATGAGTGGTATTACAATCTGTATGATTACAAAAAGGAAGACAAACTAGGACCGCATCCGTCACCAGTGAGTGGGCGGGAGGTGTAATGGAAGTGAAATTGAAGACAATGGAGTCTGAAAAATATAATGTGCTGAGAAAAGCTACACATGAATCTAGAATTAAAGAAATTTCTGATCATATTTCTCAAATGACCTTGGAATTACTTTGTATTTTTTTGAGGACACGAAAAGGCACAAACATCACAATATCACCAGTGTCTAGCATGATGCATGACATCGTTGGAAAGCAGGTAGGTAGAAAGGAAGGAAAGAATTAAGAAAGTGAAAACAGCAACAACAAGAAAACAGAACAAAGGGCTAAGTAGATCTGAAAAACTTTACAAGGAATATCAGGACATTGAGGGCCTGGAATTAATCCTGGTAACATCTGGACTATGCTAAATACGCTAAGGCCTTGGACAATCAGCTTCCCAAGACTTTAAAAATCTTTCCCCCAGGTGTTGGGTCTGCCCAGCCAATGGGAGTTCTTTATATCAGAGATAGAGGAGGAGAATCCTGGATGGTTCTGAAGAGGTATGTGCAAACCTGTAGTCTACAAGAATATTTTATTTTAGATTACATGTCTACTAGTATCCTTATATTGAGCCAAATAATACTTGAATTTATACACTGTAGGCGAATTGTTAACACGAGCATGAGATGAAATTGATTTAATTTGCCTGGAATAAGAATGCTATAACAACAATGGAAATAGGGTTTCTGGATCTTAGCCAAACAATAAAACAAATTGATGGAAATTTATTTTTCATTATGTTTTGGATTCATTTATATTGGCATGACTATAGATATAGATCTCTGTGAATAGACAAACCACAATTTAGTGAAAGGCTATTTGGTCAAAAAACACAAAAATTAAAATACAGATGAGCTCTGGAATCCCCAACTGCTTTCTATCTGAAGATTTTAGAACTCTTTTTTAGTTTTGCAACTAAAATATAAGATGGAATCGTTTATAAAATTTTGTATGTTGAATAAAAAAGGGAAACTATGAGGTTTCTTTCATTTCTAAACTATCAATCATTACATCCAGGAATAAAATGCACTTCTGTAATTTTAATTAACTTGGATTTCTTGCCAAGCTATGCTAATTGTTATTGCTTTAAAACCAGTGAGACAATTTTTCTAGATATCACTTATCTGTCATTAAATATCTAGAATTTAGACAAAAACCCAGAGATAAGAAACAAAGTTTCTCATGAACTAGAAAGGAAGTAGGAAATGAAATCACTAAAAGCCCTACATATTATTCACAAAACACTCTAAAGTTTCTCCTTATTTCAGTTTATTTTTTTTCTCTTATTTTAGACATGAATCTAATGAGACTGTTGAATTGGTTTCTTAAGCCACAACAAAAACAGAAAATTAGAAGAAGGTAATTTTGTAAGAAGCTGGCAGACTGACAGTTCTAAGACTTGGCAGCTGAAAAATTAGAAGAGACAGTTTAAAAAAAGAAATTCTGCTCAGAGTAGGGAGAAGATGTTAGAACATGACGGTCCAGGTATTTATTGAACAGGTATTCTTGGGATCTTGCTAAAATCAAGAGAGAGTACAGATCCCAATTAATCAAAGCAGAAGTCTATAACACCAAGAGCCAAAGTGTTTCATATTCCCTGTGTATTTCAAGGTAATTATAGTAACTGAATTGAAAGCAGTGCTTGTGCTGAGGCAGTGACTGGTGAGATTGCTTTTGAAGAAAAATCTGAGCAGACCTAGAACATTTGCTTTGGGGTGACAACTTGTGACAGACAGAAGGTCATTGCGGCCAGAAAATTAAAAGACACCTGCTCCTTGGAAGGAAAGCTATGACAAACCTAGACAGCATATTAGAAAGAAGGGACGTCACTTTGCTGACAAAGGTCCATATAGTAAAAGCTATGATTTTCCAGTAGTTATGCAGAGATGTGGGAGCTGGACCGTGAAGAAAGCTGAGCACTGAAGAACTGATGCTTTCTAATTGTGGTGCTAGAGAAGACTCTTGAGAATCCCTTGGACAGCAGAGAGATTCAACCAGTCCATCCTGAATGATCCAACCAGTCCTGAATGTTCACTGAAAGGAGTGATGTTGAAACTGAAGCTCCACTACTATGGCCACCTGATGTGAAGAGCCGACTCTGGAAAAGACTCTGATGCTGGGAAGGAAAGATTGAGGGTAGGAGAAGAACAGGGAGACAAGATGAGATGGTTGGATGGCACCAGTGACTCAATGGACATGAGTTTGAGCAAACTCCAGGATAGTGAAGGACAGGGAAGCCTGGTGTGCTATAGTCCATGGGGTCGCAAAGAGTCAGAGACGACTTAGCAACTGAACAATCTCAAGAAGTTCACAACCAAAAGGCCACTTCAAAGGGGTAGAAGCCTATTCTTATGACTTTCAGTTCAGTTCAGTTCAGTTGCTCAGTCATGTTCGACTCTGCGCCCCATGAATCGCAGCATGCCAGGCCTCCCTGTCCATCACCAACCCCCGGAGTTCACTCAGACTCACGTCCATCGAGTTCATGATGCCATCCAGCCATCTCATCCTCGGTCGTCCCCTTCTCCTCCTGCCCCCAATCCCTCCCAGCATCAGAGTCCTTTCCAATGAGTCAACTCTACGCATGAGGTAGCCAAAGTACTGGAGTTTCAGCTTTAGCATCATTCCTTCCAAAGAAATCCCAGGGTTGATCTCCTTCAGAATGGACTGGTTGGATCTCCTTGCAGTCCAAGGGACTCTCAAGAGTCTTCTCCAAGACCACAGTTCAAAAGCATCAATTCGTCGGCACTCAGCTCTCTTCACAGTCCAACTCTCACATCCACGCATGACTACTGGAAAAACCATAGCCTTGACAAGACAGACCTTAGTCAGCAAAGTAATGTCTCTGCTTTTGAATATGCTATCTAGGTTGGTCATAACTTTCTTATGACTTTATCTGAGGCACATTCACAACAAATACTAATTTTATTACCTTATTTGAGGCATAGTCCGAGGGAAAGCACCTTTAAGTAGTATCAATGTTACACCCAGTTGTCCAAGGATCAGGTTTGAATTGTTATAACGAGTATGCATTGTTTTGGTAAAATCTTGCTATATAAATTGCAATCCTTGTACCAAGCGGTTCAACTTCAACTGAATGTTTGAAAAGCAGAATCCTAGTCCATAGCTCAAATTTCCTGAACCAGAATCATTTAGCAACATTTAACAAGCTCCCAAATGATTTACATCTGTGTTAGCATTAGAGAGGCACTGTCAAAAATAGTGGCATACTGATTTTGTGACAATTTGATTAAAAGTTACTGTTTATTTCAACAATTTCCTAAGAGGTTAATTGTATGACACTTCCTTGAAAACTTCAGGACTACAGAGCAGAACTTTACAATGAATGTATTGAAGCAAAAGCTTGTCTTCATAATTTAAGGGATCATTCTTTCACAGAGGCTATGTTGAGTCATGTGAGTAAATTTTAGTTAATTTATATTAACTGAATTTAACATGGTTTAAATGCTTATACTGAAATAGTTCTATTTAAAATGGTTAAAATAATCATCTTTGTATCCATGTTGTATTTTACTTTGCTTTATAACTTGATAAATAACCAATGTGATACTCTGTGTCATGCAGGTTTTGAGCACCAAAAAGGAGAGATGTATTTTTTCATTCTCAAATACCTAGCAAGTTTCAGTTCAGTTGCTCAGTCATGTCTGACTCTTTGTGTGCCCATAGACTGCAGCACGTCAGGCTTCTGTGCCCATCTCCATCTCCCAGAGCTTGCTCAAAACCCATGTCCATCGAGTCAGTGATGTCATCCAACCATCTCATCCTCTGTCGCCCTCTTCTCCTCCCACCTTCAATCTTTCCCAGCATCAGGGTCTTTTCCAGCGAGTGAGTTCTTCGCATCAGGTGGCCAAAATATTGGAGTTTCAGCTTCAGCATCAGTCCTTCCAATGAACATTCAGGACTGATTTCGTTTAGGATTGACTGGTTGGATCTCCTTGCAGTCCAAGGGACTCTCAAGAGTCTTCTCCAACACCACAGTTCAAAATTATCAAATCTTCTGTGCTCAGCCTTCTTTATAGTCCAAATCTCACATCCATACATGACTACTGGAAAAACTATAGCTTTGACTAGACAGACATTTGTTGGCAAAATAATGTCTCTGCTTTTTAATATGTTGTCTAGATTTGTCATAGCTTTTTTTCCAAGAAGTACATGTCTTTTAATTTCATGGCTGAAGTCACCATCTTTAGCAAGTTATATTTAGCAGTGTTTTGGGAGCCCAAGAAAATAAAGTCTCTCACTGTTAAAGTTTACCCATCTCAAAATATTATTTATTTCTTCAGATGTGACATGGACCATTAGCTTTCTAAGTTGAAGATATATTGGAGAAAATAAAGCAAAGGGAAAGGAAGAGGGAGATATTAGAATACAGTTCTTGAGAAATCTAACCATCACATTCTCAAGAATCTGAAAACTAAAACTTGACAGATCTATATTTGTTCTTTTTCTGATTTTTGTAAATACCACAATTGAATGTTTTAACACTAGAATAATGGGATACATATATTTAAGTATCTATATTTTATGCATGTATCTGCATTCCTTTTAGTTGCTTAGTCATGTCCGGCTCTTGCGACCCCATGGACTGCAGCCTGTCGGGCTCCTCCGTTCATGGGATTCTCTAGGCAAATAATACTGGAGTGGGTAGCCATTTCCTTCTCTAGGGGATCCTCCCTAACCAGTAATCAAACCCAGGTCTCCTGCATTGCAGGAAGATTCTTTGCTAACTGAGCTACAGGGAAGCTCATATCTACATAGAATAATTATTTAATATTATAGAAAGCTACAGTGAAGGATGCAGTCATAACATTATCAGAGGATTATATATCAATGCTTTTTCATTTGATTTAAGATATGTGCGTTAGTTGCTCAGTCATATTCAATTCTTTGCAATCCTATAGGCTGTAGCCCACCAGTCTCCTCTGTCCATGGAATTCTCCAGGCAAAAATACTAGATTGGGTTGCCATTCCCTTCTCCCTCATTCAGGGATCAAACCTGGGTCTTTTGCATTGCAGGAGAATTACTGACTGAGCCACCAGGGAAGCCCATGATTTTAAATATAGTAGTTTACATTTCTTTACCATATCTCTGAGGCTCTGTGAACATGCAGAATCAAATGATCAGCAAGTTATTTAACAAGTACTTAAATTACCTGGTAAACATCCAACTGATATTCCACTGTATGCTAAACAACTTGGTAAAGTTTATAAGACATATATTTCGATTTTTATGTTCTTTCTTATTAGGTACTCTAGGACCTATTTTCAATTCTGAAAGCAGGGATGAGTTTATTTGCCAATAAAATGACATTAATGTTATACAAAGTAATAGATTAATGGAAGGTTAACTTGCAAAGGAACTAAATTTTTCACTATATCATTAAGAACTTAATGATACTTCAATAAAATCCATTCACATCTTGGTAAGTACAAGATTAACAATGTACAAGAACAGAAGAAAGGAAAAGATGTATTTAGTCAGCAAAAGATTATTATATACAAGTATTTTGCAAGTTTGTATACAGCTATTACATTTTAACTCACCATTAATCCTAATCTATTAAAATTTTTACCATAAATATAACACTTAAGACCTCTACTATGATACTGTATACTATTTTAAGTTCTTTGGCTCTCAATTAGAAAGCATTTTTTTTCATGTATGGATGTGAGGGTTGGACTGTGAAGAGAGCCTGTCTCTTATACACATCTAGATGTGTATAAGAGACAGATATAATACTTAAGACCTCTACTATGATACTGTATACTATTTTAAGTTCTTTGGCTCTCAATTAGAAAGCATTTTTTTTGCAATTAACTTCCACGAATGGTTAAATTGTAATTATTAAATTGCACTTCTCATTAAGAGTGTACTAATTTCTGAGGAGATGTAGTTTAGATTTGGTTTCACTTGATAAGATTTAATTCAAAAACAGTGATTGGTAATTAAACACATTGCTCTCTATATGGAGCAGAACACTGGAATTGAAGCTTTTCTGTCTTCTTTCACTTTCTAATTTCCTTTCCCTCTCCTTAGAGGGAATTGTTTTTTTTTTTTTTTTTCCTCTATTTAAAACAGATCCACATAAAAATGTTTGTAGATATTGATGACAGGGACAGAGTAGGGTATTTGTGGCCCAACCACTCAGACTGTCTCTTATACACATCTAGATGTGTATAAGAGACAGTCCCTCTCCTTAGAGGGAATTGTTTTTTTTTTTTTTTTTGCCTCTATTTAAAACAGATCCACATAAAAATGTTTGTAGATATTGATGGAAACCAAATCATACTATATAGAAAATAAACATGTTGGGCAATGTTTACACCACATCTGAAATATACCTCTTTTTTTTAGTGAATTAGTATTTGCTTTGGTCCTTATTGAAACACTATAATTTTGACCATGAAGTGCCCAGGTGTTTGAAAAACATTATTTGAATGAATATAAAAGAGTTTAAAAGCCTATTCCAACACTGATTTGAACTTTATAACTTTTTCAATTTTGCAAAGGTAGTTGGGGAAAGGGAGTTAAAGTGGTTTTAGCTAGGCACTGGAGTCATTCACTGAATCATAGTTTACAGTTTTCAAGAGCGTACTTAAATCCCTAAAGTAGCTCATGGCATGTACAGTCTAGAGAATGGCTCTGCATATTAAGTGATCATTATCTGAACAGCAAATAAATAGCTGGTGTACTTAAATGAAATCACAATATCATTGAAATATACATTCCCTAAATGTATTTACCAATTGTAGGAAACTAGCATTTATAAAAATTGAATTTAGGTAAAAATGGTGTTTTGGGAGCAAACCACATGTTTTCTCATATACATTTAATATGCAATATCCTACATTATATCTTGAAGAGAATGCTATTTTATTTGCATATTTGAAACCTGTTTCAGATGTTAACTCAAAGATCACCTAGGTGGGAGCTGCTCTGATCATATTATTTAAAACTGCAGAGGACTGACATTACCAGTATGCTGGATAAAGCCCTGGAGTCTTCCCTCCCTACAACATCCCCAACACATCAATTCAAAAGCAACACACAGATCAGTGCCCTTTGTGAGATATGCAGAAACTAGCCAGAGGAGTACTCCAGAGGAGTGTGAAAACAGCAACAATGAAAGAGCAGGCAACAGTGAGACACTCACCAAAAGCTGCACCTTGGCATGGTGCCATGTGATGGACAGGGAACCATCAGCCCCTAGCTTCTATCAATACCCCAATTGCATTCTTTATGAAAATAGAAAAAGCAATTCTGAAATTCATACAGAACCAGAAAGGACCTCAAATAGCTAAAACAATCTTGAAAAAGAGCTAAGCTTGAACTGAACATGACTTAGTAACTAAACTACTAAGCTTGTTTCTTTATTATAAAATGCATGACAAAACCATGGCAACTTAAAAAGTATGGTATTGGCATAATGAGAGGTGTGTGTATCAGTGTAACACAGCAAGAAATCCATAGATAAATACACACAAGTAAGGTCAACTGATTGATAAGGTACCAGGAATACACAATGGGGAAAGAATAATATCTTTAACAAATACTGCAAAAGAATGAAATTGGATCCTTATCTTTCACCGTATACAAAAGTTAATGCAAATGGATTAAAGACCATAAAACAATGGAATAGATCATAAAATCTGAAACTGTACAACTCCTAGAAGAAATAGTAGAGGAAAACTCCATGACATCAATCTTAGTAATGATTCCATGGATCTTAAATCCAAGGCACAGGCAACAAAAGCAAAAATAAACGAGTAGGAGTATATAAAACTAAAAAGCTTCTACACTGAAAAGGAAATAGAGCAAATAGTGAAAAGATAATCTTCAGAATGAAAGAAAATATTTACAACCATATATTTGACAAGAGGGTCATTTATAAAATATATAAAAAACTTCTACAACTCAATAGCAGTATAATAATAATAATCTGATTTTTAAATGAGCTAAGGACTTGTGAATGGCTCAATGGGTAAAGAATCAACCTGCAATGCAGGAGATGAAGGAGATGTGGGTTCAGTCCCTGAGTTGGAAAGATCCCCTGGAGGAGGAAATGGCATCTCATCCAGTATTCTTACCTGGGAAATCCCAAGGACAGAAGAGCCTGGAAGGCTACAATCCACAAGGTCCCAAAGAGTCCGACACACTGAGCAACTATCATTTTCACACTATGCCTACAATGGCCAACAGGTATGTGAAAAGTTGCTAAACATTGAAAAATGCTAAAGGTTACTAATCATCACATCAATATCCCGCCATACATTTAGGATGTCTGTTACTAAAAAAAAAAACAAAAAAGACACCTAGTGTTGGCAAGTTTGTGGCAAAGTTTGAGCCCTTAAACACACAGAGGAGAAGAGGTGATATGAAGACAGAGCAGAAATTGGAGTTGTGTGACCACAAGCCAAGGAATGTTAAGAGTTGCCAGCAGTTGCCAGGAACCAGGAGACGTGGAGTGGATTCTTCCTGACCATGTCAGCACCCTAGCTTGAACTTCTGACCTCCAGAAATAGCAGAAATAAAGTTCTATTGTTCTAAGCTATCAGCTCTGTGGCAATGTTACGGCATTCTTAGATGCATCTTTTTTACATGGGAGAAATTTTTCAATAACAGTAGAAGTTATCCACAAAGTTCGAAATCTTTAAAATGCTGCTATTCATTTTTTTTACAGTCAATATTACAGACTGGATTGTTTTGTTACTTAGTAAGTATGACCTAATAGTGACCAGAACTGAGCAGTAACAACAATTCGACAGTCAAAACTGCCTCCTTCCTGTGTTGAAGAAAAAAATACATTAGCTCCTTCTGAAGTTCATGTCTATACGGTGACAGCTGGCGCAGAGGAAAACGATTTCTCATTGTGTGCGTGTGTGTGCGTGCGTGTCTGTGTGTAAACAAGATATTTAGTAACTCCATAAATGTATATGGAGCTTATTAGGGATTATCTTCAGGGCTATTTTCCACATTTCTCTCTACGTTCCTTGACTGAGAACGTTAGCAGAAGATCTAAAAATTTATTCATTTTTTGTTGTGTAAAATGACTTCTTCCTCAGAGCTCCTATAGCACTTATGCTTTATCTAGAAATGTATCCCAACTTTTCTTATGTCAACCCCTCATTTATTTCCATAAACGGCTATACAGATGTTTTATTAGTATTTAATATCTCTCAATATACAGCCTTGACGTACTCCTTTTCCTATTTGGAATCAGTCTGTCATTCCATGTCCAGTTCTAACTGTTGCTTCCTGACCTGTATACAGGTTTCCCAAGAGGCAGGTCAGGTGGTCTAGTACTCCCGTCTCTTTCAGAATTTTCCACAGTTTATTGTGATCCACATAGTCAAAGACTTTGGCATAGTCAATAAAGCAGAAATAGATGTTTTTCTGGAACTCTCTTGCTTTTGCGATGATCCAGCGGATGTTGGCAATTTAATCTCTGGTTCCTCTGCCTTTTCTAAAACCATCTTGAACATCTGGAAGCTCATGGTTCACGTATTGCTGAAGCCTGGCTTGGAGAATATTGAGCATTACTTTACTAGCGTGTGAGATAAGGGCAATTGTGCAGTAGTTTTATGATCCAGCGGATGTTGGCAATTTAATCTCTGGTTCCTCTGCCTTTTCTAAAACCATCTTGAACATCTGGAAGCTCATGGTTCACGTATTGCTGAAGCCTGGCTTGGAGAATATTGAGCATTACTTTACTAGCGTGTGAGATAAGGGCAATTGTGCAGTAGTTTGAGCATTCTTTGGTATTGCCTTTCTTTGGGATTGGAATGAAAACTGACCTTTCCCAGTCCTGTGGCCACTGCTGAGTTTTCCAAATTTGCTGGCATATTGAGTGCAGCACTTTGACAGCATCATCTTTCAGGATTATTTGAAAGCTCAACCGGAATTCCATCACCTCCACTTGGAACAACACACTGGTTCCAAATAGGAAAAGGAGTATGTCAAAGCTGTATATTGTCACCCTGCTTATTTATCTTCTATGCAGAGTACATCATGAGAAATGCTGGGCTGGAAGAAGCACAAGCTGGAATCAAGATTGCTGGGAGAAATATCAATAACCTCAGATATGCAGATGACACCACCCTTATGGCAGAAAGTGAAGATGAACTAAAAAGCCCTTGATGAAAGTGAAAGAGGAGAGTGAAAAAGTTGGCTTAAAGCTCACCATTCAGAAAACGAAGATCATGGCATCTGGTCCCATCACTTCATGGCAAATAGATGGGATAAGAGCGGAAACAGTGTCAGACTTTATTTTTGGGGGCTCCAAAATCACTGCAGATGGTGATTGCAGCCATGAATTAAAAGACGCTTACTCCTTGGAAGAAAAGTTATGACCAACCTAGATAGCATATTGAAAAGCAGAGACATTACTTTGCCAACAAAGGTCCATCTAGTCAAGGTTATAGTTTTTCCAGTGATCATGTATGGATGTGAGGGTTGGACTGTGAAGAGAGCTGAGCGCCGAAGAATTGATTCTTTTGAACTGTGGTGTTGGAGAAGACTCTTGAGAGTCCCTTGGACTGCAAGGAGATCCAACCAGTCCATTCTGAAGGAGATCAGCCCTGGGATTTCTTTGGAAGGAATGATGCTAAAGCTGAAACTTCAGTACTTTGGCCATAGTGAAGAGTTGACTCACTGGAAAAGACTCTGATGCTGGGAGGGATTGGAGGCAGGAGGAGAAGGGGACGACAGAGGAGGAGATGGCTGGAAGGTATCACTGAGTCAATGGACGTGAGTTGAGTGAACTCCGGGAGTTGGTGATGGACAGGGAGGCCTGGCGTGCTGCGATTCATGGGGTCGCAAAGAGTCAGACACAACTGAGCGACTGAACTGAACTGAACTGAATATCTCTCAAGTATATATAATTTTCTCTCAAACAAAGCACATTCTTGGAAGCAAAGGCCCTGTTTTTCACAGTTCATAGCAAACTGCTTTGTATAAACAAAGTGCTGAAACCTGGGTTGGCTTGCTTTTATTAAAAAGGAATTTTGAACTCTTATTTGCACAACAAAAGTATTTTTTTTGTAGCAACATTCTCCATGACTGCCCTTGTGTCAATTATTTTCCACTATTATTATTAATACTTTTACCTCTGCCTTGTATCTTTGGAGGGTGTTAGATTAGTTTGGAAAATTGGAATTTCAAGAATTGAGAAGGGAGAGTTCAAGAATTAGAGCTGCAAAATAAGGTACTCCAGTTTTATTTCTGGACATAGAGAAGATTATCGCTGCAAATATGAAAAACCAGGCTGCTTGCTGTGCATCGGGGCTCATTCCTCTTACAATACTCCAGAACTCCCTCTAGCAATTCTTTCACCACCCAAATATAAATAAGAAAATCAAACAGAGAAACAAATGTACACACAGACAACAGTAGAAATCTGTTTTTGCTGACTTTACATATATGTCTTAAGGAAATCCCATTGGCTCAAAATTCAAAATACAATCAGAACTGGATCTTTCGTTATCACTATACCATTAGCACACTGGTCTGAACACCATTGTTTCTTGCCAAATTATTTGCCTCCAATGATACTTCCTCAACATGGTAGCCAAGATGATCCTTTTAAAAAAAATCTGTGGAGTCATATTACTCTTTTATCATGGGCCTTCTTTTTCCTCTGAGTAAAAGTCTAAGCCTTTACAGTATGAAAGTCCTATAGTAGGAAATGTAAGCATTTTATTCCAAGGGTGCTTTCTGAAGTCTGATTAAGCCTATGAACCTTACTTCAAATTAATATTTCCAAATGCAAACTATTTCAAGATTGCAAAGGAACTCAACTATATTGAAGTGTTGCTATCAAAGTATTCAGTATATGAAGAAATTTATGGTACAGCAATGATAGGCTTTTTCAGTAAGGTATTACATAAAGTTGGTTTTCCCTAGTGCTGGACTTGATAACTACTGCAGTTTTGAAGTGATCATGGCCATAAAAAATAGTTTTAGAAACTTTCATAAACTGAAATACTTTCATATGACGTAAAAATATCCATAATTTATTTTTATGATAAAGTCACATATACTATTAATTCTCCTAAATTAACAGATAGTACATTTCAGTTAGAAACGTATGTGTGCTGCTGGGTCATGTTTGATTCTTTGTGATCCCTTGGACAGTAGCCTGCCAGGTTCTTCAGTCCAAGGGATTTTCCAGACAAGAATACTGGACTGGGTTGCCATTTCCCCCTCCAAAGGATCTAGCGGGCCCAAGGAGGCAACCTGCGTTCTTCTCTGTCTCCTGCTTGGCAGGATTCTTTATCATTGAGCCACCTGGGAAGCGTGTTAAGCTACTTCAGTTCAGTTCAGTTGCTCAGTTATGTCCGACTCTTTGCGACCCCATGAATCGCAGCAC